>JAWQEG010003452.1:15000-42011 GCA_033782935.1 Petrolisthes cinctipes | reverse complement strand
ACCATCACCAGACACACAAATAAAACAGGACAGATCTGGAGTCTTGTTATATTGACGTGTTTGTGAGTAGCCTGGATGTAATGGAGGCTAAAGGTTCCTTCAAACTGTGTCATATAACAACACCAGTACCTATAGGCAATATGTTTCATGGCATAGTTTAGAGGAACCAGAAGCAGACAGGCAAGCAGCAAGCAGCTTCCACTTTGCTATCACTATCATGTCTTCAGGTCCTTTAAAGGTTTTGCATTAAATTATAATAATATATATTAATAGTAATCCATTTATAACTATTAAGTGGGTAGTTGAGTGGAAGGTGCATGGGCAGGGAGTATAGAGGAAGGTAATTATAATGGAGTTATCAAATTCATCCAATAATTCACTCAGGAGTCATTTACACAGTTCACTTTCTTTCGTTAGTAGTTTATCAATATTTATCAACAAGAGAAGAAAGTAAATTTTAGACTGTGAAATTGTCCCGGTTCCCAATTACACACACACATATTTCTCACCCCTACAAATACATATCTCTTTACACACACACACACACACACACACACACTCACGCACACATTTTTCACCCCCACAAATATACATCTCTTTACACACACACACACACACACACTTCTCCACATGCACCCACATACACACACACACACGTCTCCACATGCACATACGTACACACACTTCTCCACATGCATACACACACACACTTCTCCACTCACACACACTTTTCCACATACACATACACACACTTCTCCACACATACACACTTTTCCACATACACACACACACACTTCTCCACACACACTCACACACACACACTTCTCCACATGCTCCCACATACACATACACATACATACACACACTTCTCCACACACACACACACACACACAAATACACACACTTCTCCACATACACATACGTACACACACACTTCTCCACATGCACCCACATACACATACATAAACACACTTCTCCACACACAAATACACACACTTCTCCACATGCACCCACATACACATACACATACATACACACACTTCTCCACATGCACCCACATACACATACATACACACACTTCACACACACACACACACACACACACACACATAGAAAAACAATAGAGCCATGGTGATACCGGTACCAAGCCATCGTATACTGCATGGTTTGGAGATGTTATAATTAAAGTGGATGGAAGGGTGAAAGGGAAATGAAGAAATGAGAAGGAAATGAGGAGAAGTAGGTGAAATGAGAAAGGAAGTGAAGGAAAGTGTGAGAGTGTGAAGGAGAAATTAAGAGAGAGAGATCGAGTAGGAGGAGAAAGAAGGGAACGAGTTGGAACAAATCTTTCATATTAATCAAATGATTCTATTGTAACTTATATTTGTATCTATATTATAGTTAAATATAGAAAAGATGTTAATTATTGTGTTTTTTAATTAAAATACATATTTCCCTGTATTTAGAAAATCCTCAAATGTTTTCAAGGAATTTTCCAAGATTCAAGGTATTTTAGTTAAATACCTGGTGATTAAGTTAAAGTTAATTAAAGAAAACCCCATTATCTAGGAATTTTTTTGGATGATTCGGTTTTACTTATTCATTTCGGCTCTGTGTGGGCCACCCAAAATAAAAAAAATCTAATTTTTTTGGTAATATTATAATAAAACATTAAAGCTAGAGATATATCAAGTATCATATATTGTTTACTTTGTGAAATATGATGATAATTAAGGTCATGGAGCCGATACGAATGTGTATATAAAATTATAACAGTGTTGCAACATCCGCGGTTTCGAAGCCCAATTTGGCTACTTTAGTCTGAACACCGATATGATAATTTTCCATGATATGTTTAATTAAAATTGGAGCTATTTTGGAATAGTTTAGGTCGTGGGGTTAAAAATGTCAACAATAGATGACTTATTTAAATATGATTTACATCTCTTAGTAATAATATCACGAATTAAAGACTGATTTCCATAACAGCATAATTCAGAAATTGCTGTAAATTAGTTTATATATATAATAAACTTACTTCACTGTCATCAAAGTAATAAAAGAAATAAATACAAATACCATACATACATTTTCATCCTCAGATCAGCAGTCTGTTTTATTTAGGTGTGTAACTTTTCAACGGCACATATCTTATTTTTATCCTTTGCTGTAGTTCCATGACTCTTCCTTTAATGTTGTTCTTTTTTTATCTTGATTTTATCTTGATTTACATATGTTATATATCACTAATTTTCATTCTATCTATTGACAGCATGATATTGGGCTATGTTTTGGGCTATATTTTGGGCTACTGCCAAAAAAAAAGTTCTATATCCACCTGGCAACACTGGCGCCTGGGCGCAGTGTTGCCAGGTGCAGATAAATTTCTTTGTTTTAGGGAAGTTTGAAGTCCACACAGGAAAATTATATAAAGATGGTTTAAGAGTAACCAGGGAAATTTCTACAAGACGAAATACCAAAAAGAAAGATCGTCAATGTTCAAGAGAAGAGTAAAACAACAGGGAATTATTAAGGCAAAAAGGGAAATTCTGTTGTTGTTGAAGTTGGGGAAATTTTGTGCATCAGATCTGGCAACACTGCTTGGGCTTTGTTTACATTTTGAGTGGACGGTCGCCGAGGAATATTTTGGTATTTATTTGAATTTTAAGGGCATTTAAGGGCCACTCAAAGGCTCAGGGTTATTTTCAGAGTTAGTTAAGGGTATGTAGTAAATTAATAAGGGCCGTAAGTAAGGGTAAGTTGGAGAAATAAGGGATTTTAAGGGTTAAGTAAGAGCGAGTCGTAATGGCGGTCGTAGATTCTGTTACGATAAATATTAGAATTATTTTATTAATTATAATTTTAAGCCACTCAAAGGCTCAGGGTTATTTTCAGAGTTAGTTAAGGGTATGTAGTAAATTATTAAGGGCTGTAAATAAGGTTAAATTAGAGAAATAAGGTTTAAATAAGGGTGGGTGGTAATGGCGGTGGTAGAATTGTTACGATAAATATTAGAATTATTTTATTTTAATCCAACCTTTGACTTTGAACCCTCCGTACATACTCTGTCCAACTTCCTTTCAAACTCAAAAACACATTCAGCAATCTCCACATATTCTGGAAGGCTGTTTCAATTAAATATTGTACTTTATCACGATTATTTCCCGGTAGTTTGCCCAGGTTAGATCCCGGTAGTCTGCTGTGGTCTAGGTTAGGTTAGGTAAGGTCAGGCTAATTTCAAAATGCCCCATTTGAATATGCCCTATCTTGGAAATGGGGCATTTGCGGAGGAAATGCCATAGAAGAAAATAGTCTTAGAATGGTCTAAATAAGTGGGTAATGAAGGTAGAAAAACCATGTGCAATAACGGTAATTCATTCAATATTTATCCTCTTCTTATTACAGAACGAATACTTGCTAACATCGAACTTTGCCCTTTGCTTAAATATTTTCTTTCCATGGGTCGATTCCACAGTGGTATTGGTTTGTTAGCTTCCCAACCAACCACACTTGTAAGGCTTCATTCATTAGTTTCCAAAAGCTGAGTATCCGTATTCACAAAATCTATCCAACAGTTAGATAATAATAATAATGATAATAATAATGATAATAATAATCACTGTATAGTTTACTCACCAAATTCATTAAATAATTCACCCAGAAGTCATTAACAAGGCTAATATTCTTTGGTTTGCGTGCTTACAAACCAATACCAACCACTGGAATGGACCCAAGGTGTGGTCTAATCAATGCCACATACAAAAAGATTAAAATTTAGTTATTATTATTATTATTATTATTATTATTATTATTATTATTATTATTATTATTATTATTACAGAATGTTGGACTGAAGCAGAGTATATCCACACCTGACCTAACACACACACACACACAAGCACCACCCAGTGAAAATGGTATTTATTGAAAGAATTACCGTTTTGTAGCAGTGTTGCCAGATCCGGCTAGGTCCCAGTATTTTGCCCCGGTCATTTTCTGTACTTTACCACGGTTATTTCCCGGTAGTTTGCCCAGGTTAGGTCCCGGTAGTCTGCCCAGGTTAGGTCCCGGTAGTCTGATGCGGTCTAGGTTAGGTTAGGTCAAGTTAGGTAAGGTCAGGCTAATTTGAATATGCCCTATCTTGTAAATGGGGCATTTGCGGAGAAAATGCCATAGAAGAAAATAGTCTTAGAATGGTCGGTAAATATTGAAAGAATTACCGTTATTGCGTACGGTTTTTCTACCTTCATTACCCACTTATATAGACCATTCTAAGACTATTTTCTTCTATGGCATTTTCTCCACAAATGCCCCTCCAGTGTTGTATGTAGGTATGTATGTATTTATGTGTGTGTATGGGTATGTATGTATTTATGTGTGTGTATGGGTATGTATGTATTTATGTGTGTGTATGGGTATGTATGTATTTATGTGTGTGTATGGGTATGTATGTATTTATGTGTGTGTATGGGTATGTATGTATTTATGTGTGTGTATGGGTATGTATGTATGTATTTATGTGTGTGTATGGGTATGTATGTATTTATGTGTGTGTATGGGTATGTATGTATTTATGTGTGTGTATGGGTATGTATGTATGTGTATATATGTGTGTGTATGGGTATGTATGTATTTATGTGTGTGTATGGGTATGTATGTATGTATGTGTATATATGTGTGTTTGTAATAATAATAATTATCTTTACTGATAATTCTTTTTCTACTTTATGTGGTTCAAATTTTAATACATAGTACAGTACAGTATACTGGAATGGCTTTGTATTTATTGGGATGAAACTGTAATATAAGGGTCTTTTAAGGGCTTCAGGGTTATATTAAGGGTTAGTTAAAGGCATGTAGTAAATTATTAAGGGCCGTAAATAAGGGTAAGTTGGAGAAATAAGGGGATTTATCAAGAAGGATTTATTGATAGGAATTTAACAAGAAATATACGGTATTAATTAAATATATTTATTTCAGAAGTGGGATTACAGAAGAAGGATTTACACCAAGAAGGATTTACATACAAGGGATTTACAGAAGAAGTATTTAACAGGATTTGTATAGAAAGATTATTATTATATATTATTATTATTAACATAGTAGGATTTACATATTTCAGAAGAGGATTAACATAGAGGGATTTAAACATTAATTAATCCAAGATGGCTGCCAATAATAATCCTAATAATAATGATAATAATAATAACAATAATAATAACAATAATAATAATAATAACAATAATAATAGTAGTAATAATTACCTTTTCGTTTTAGTCTTAAGGGGACAGGCTTGGGGGGGGTAGAAAGCATGTCCCCTATTCCCGCGCCCTCCTAACACCCACCCCCCAAGCCTGTACCCCTACTTCCGCACCCCCCAAAACCCTCCCAAGCCTGTCCCCCTATTCCCGCACCCCCTTAAGACTAAAACGAAAAGGTAATTATTATTATTATTAATAATATAACTACTATTATTATTATTACTACTACTACAACTACTACTACTATCATTATTAATACTATTATTATTATAATAAATATTTTTATTATTATAAATATTTTTAATATTATTACCATTAATATTATTATTACTACTACCACTATTATTATTTCTACTATTTCTACTACTATTATTATTACTACTATTATTTTTATTATTATAATTATTTCTATTATTTCTATCATTATTATAATTATTTCTATTATTTCTATCATTATTATTATTATTACTACTACCACCATTATTATTATTATTATTATTTCTATCATTATTATTATTATTATTATTATTATTATTATTATTATTATTATTATTATTATTATTATTATTACAGAATGGTGGTCTGAAGCAGAGTATATCCACACCTAACCTAACACACACACACACACACAAGCACCACCCAGTGAAAACAATACCCTCCAGTGTTGTACAGTCGGCAAAAAAAGTTTCGTTACCACCCCTACGTTAATTTTAACATGGGTAAGCGGGGTAGGGTTGGGGGCAACTGGTGCCTCGTGTCATCCCAGCCCATAATACTCGGGCCGCGGCAGTGACAATTTTTTTATATCAAAAGTTTAGCTGATTTTAAATTAAATTTTGAGTGTTCAAGAACTCTTACTATTTAACTATTCATTAATAAACATAAGTACATACGTTGAGTATTTTAGAACAAGAATAACTGTGAAATACCCAGAAAAAACAGCACTGGGAGAAACAACGTCATCTCTGCTTGCTTGTCCATGAGGCACTGAGGGACACGGAGGTTGACGGAGGTATATAAGACACTCGCGTCACACCTGACTCGCCAGTCAGGTGTACCAACATTACATCACACTGTTAAAAGGATGGTAACGAAACTTTTTTTGCGGACTGTACATAGGTATGTATGTATGTATGGGTGGTACTATAATGTGAGATGTACCTCAATATAGTGTGAGATGTACCCCACGTTTTGACTATAGCGTGAGGTCTACCGCAGCATCGAACTATAATATAATATTGTATGTGTATATATATTTATTTAAACCTTATATTATCATTTATACATCTATATATATACTATTTATATTTATATTAAAGGCAAAGAGGTAAAAATAAACACGCTATCAAATATAATACATACATTTATTTTAGCAATAAACACTTGGTATATCTTCTAGGAATGACACGAATAGATCATTGGAATTTTTTCTCATAATCTTCCAGCAAAAATGATCAAGATGTGACCAACAGCTGACTACCAACACCTCGCATTTTCTTGAGAATTATCGTTTTAGCATCCAACCACGATCGCTCAATTGCCTGAGTGTGTGTGTGTGTGTGTGTGTGTGTGCTCCTGTCGCTGGATCCACATAATGTCGCTGGTGATTCACTGTTGAATGTTGGTAACCCATAGCATTTAGATTACTATAAGCAGACCGCTCATCTGAATGTATCACCAAACCATTTGCACATTCCCTTTCAATAATAGGGATCCATGTTAGACCTCACCTGACCTGATAGCCATGTGAGGGGAGGGGCACGGTAGACCTCCACGCTGCACCTGGGTAGACTACATATGGTGGTAGACCTCACACTATAGTAACACCTAAATAATTATATATAAGGTGAATTCCCAACAATTAAAAATAGTGTTGAGTGATAGGTAGAGATAAATAATTATATATAAGGTTAATTCCCAGTAATTAAAAATATATAGTGTTGAGTGATAGGTAGAGATAAATAATTATATATAAGGTTAATTCCCAGTAATTAAAAATATATTGTATTGAGTGATAGGTAGAGATATATAATTATATTACAGGGTAAATATCATGCAGTGTTTTAGGGTTGGCTAACTATTCTTTTATTTTCTAGGTTGTTGGGCCAGAAGGTGAAATGGTGGGAGAACCAGAAGAAGTAGAGAACTTATTGGTTCTGGAGAATGTTAATATTGTAGGAGTAAAGGAACCACCACCACCACCACCACCACCACCTGGTAAGAACACTAATTAAACTTATCAATCAGTTAGAAAACAATGTATATGTACACTTATCTGGAGGTGAAGGTATTTTCTGGTTCCTCTCTGTAGTAAACACTTAATTAAGGGAGGAATCTCTTGTTGGTAAATTGGAAGGCTACTGATTCCTCCAAATTATACCATGAAACAGACGTTGTGGCACCTGGTGTGAGAGGCAGAACAGAGTGGAAGAGTATGTAAAGGAGAGTAATGTGAGGGACAGAGTAGGGAGTGTTGGAACAGAGTGGAAGAGTATGTAAAGGAGAGTAATGTGAGGGACAGAGTAGGGAGTGTTGGAACAGAGTGGAAGAGTAATGTGAGGGGTAGAGTAGGGAGTAAGGAGGGAGTGTTGGAACAGAGTGGAAGAGTATGTAAAGGAGAGAAACATGAGGTGTAGAGTAGGGAGAGTAACATGAGGGACAGAGTAAGGAGAGAAACATGAGGGGCAGAGGAGGGCTTGACCAAGTAAGGAGGGAGTGTTGGAACAGGGACAACTGGAGACACTTCTGCCGTGGCCACCCCCTTGGAGGGAACGAGGTGTCAGAGCTATAGATAGATAGATATATAGAACAGATAACCCCAGTGTTAGTGAATAGAGGATTGACACTTGAATCATAATCATTTTTCATTTATTGTTTCCTCAGCTGATGACACCAGAACAATACCTAGGCTACAGTGAATAATCAGTTCTGGAATATAACCAAAATTTTTAGATTGTGTAAGTGAAAAGAACATAATTAATTCATTTAGTTGAATGTGTCTCAGATTGGGTTAAACATATCTGTGGGGAGTGAGAGTAAATATACTGTACAGTTGTGGTCAATAATAATCATCCACATATGGGTACCTCAAACAATTTACTGTGTAATGTTTTCACGTTCACATTTGATGTTATTGTTTTAAGTAGTGTGTAGCTGCTTGTATTAAATTAAAAGATGGTAGTTAACTTGTGTGTGTGTGTGTGTTATTGTTTTAAGTAGTGTGTAGCTGCTTGTATTAAATTAAAAGATGGTAGTTAACTTGTGTGTGTGTGTGTGTTATTGTTTTAAGTAGTGTGTAGCTGCTTGTATTAAATTAAATGATGGTAGTTAATGTGTGTGTGTGTGTTATTGTTTTAAGTAGTGCGTAGCTGCTTGTATTAAATTAAAAGATGGTAGTTAACTTGTGTGTGTGTGTGTTATTGTTTTAAGTAGTGTGTAGCTGCTTGTATTAAATTAAAAGATGGTAGTTAATCTATTTATTGGTAAGTTTATCATCTAAGGAACAGAGGGAAGCTGTCAAACTTTTACTTGAGTAGTTACCTCTATATGGATCATTATATTTGACCACGACTGTACCTGATAATAGACACTGGTTATTCAAATGGGACAAATATCTTTCACCTGGGCTGTACCACCCATTCATGTGTCCAACTGTACCTCACCATCATTAATACCATCAGTGTTCTTCTTGTATATTACCCATAGTATTGAGTTAACATGTAACACTACACTACTAATCTATATATGTTTTTTCAGTATGTATGTATGGTGACACAATACATTGGATTTTAACAGCTTTATCAGTTTTGAATAGAGGATGACACCCATTACCTTCACAACAATACCAACTATATACCTCACAATGCCTGTCCGGGATGCAACACAGCACCCCATTCTATTAAACACATTATTGAAGACTGCAACACACACACCACACTCGCCAACAACACAACATACACTCTCTGAGGGCACTGTGGGAAAGCCCAGTTCAGGCCATGACCTTCCTCAGGAGTTCGGGGCTGCTGGGCCAGACACCTTGAGGAACTTCAACAACAACAACAACAATAATGGTAAGTGTGTGAAGTGAAGGGAGAGTTTACCCTGTAGTGAAATGGTAGGGATAAATCAACTTTTGTTATCAGGCCTTACTATGGATGTAAACATAACTGTACCCCTTGTAGTGCCACAAGGAGATGTGGTTGTGTGGTGGGGGGCTGCTCCCTCCTAAAACAGGGATTGGGGGGTTGAGATGTAGAGTGTATGTGTGTGTGTGTATGTGGGGGGGGGGGGTGTACAGTGACCAGCTTAAGTTGGCTTCATTTCCACCTGTGTATGTATGTATGTATGTACAGCCACAATCAAATATTTATCCACCCACACTTTCCTTCCATCGTAGTAAATATCTTGGTAATAAAGAACAACACGTGTAGGATTTTGCAACACCTCATAATAATAATGATAATAATTGAGGGGGTTGAGTTGACATAAGGTGTTGTTGTATGATTATATTTTACAACACCGTATAATAATAATAATAATAATCAGTATCATTTCAAAATATAATCATACAACAACAACACCTTACATCAACTCAACCCCCTCAATTATCATTATTATTATTATTATGAGGTGTTGCAAAATCATACACGTGTTGTTCTTTATAAACAAGATATTTATTACCATGGAAGGAAAGTGTTGATGGATATTTGATTGTGGCTGTACAATTGACCACAAGTATTCATTCATAGAAGCTGTTGATTTCAAGATGATATAAAAAACACACAAGATGTAAGACAATAATAATAATAATAAAACTACAACACAACTTTATACTGAAGTGAATAATTTATTGTATCCTTATAGGGTAAGTACAGTGTTGGTAAATCTGGAGCAACTGAATCCTCCAAACTATTCCAAGCAACAACAGAACACCATTATTTTTGCTCTTCTGGTCCTGTTTCCTGGCATACTCTGGAGGAATCAAGACACTCCAATGTAACAAAAAAGAATTATCACCTTAATGTTTATAATAAATAAATGGGTGAATTTCATTGGACTGTGTATATTATTTAGTTACCACTATGGAAAGGAATCATTATTATTATTATATGCCTTTGTACTAAGTAAACTGGTTGGTTGTATTGTGTACTGGGGGTTTTGGGTTGGATGTTCCTTGGCATGTGTGGGTGTGTGTTTTGGTATGTGTGTGTGTGTGTTTTGGTCTGTGTCATCCTCTGGTCTCTAAATTGTGTGTGTGGGTGTGTGTTTTGGCATGTGTGTGTGGGTGTGGGTGTGTGTGTTTTGGCATGTGGGTGTGTGTGTTTTGGCATTTGTGGGTGTGTGTGTTTTGGCATGTGTGGGTGTGTGTGTTTTACCATGTGTGTGTGGGTGTTTTACCACATAGTGTAGTGGATGGTGTGGGTTTGTATGCCTCTCGTGTCAAGATGTTGCTGGCCAAAGGTAAGTAAGTATTATTATATATATATATATATATATATATATATATATATATATATATATATATATATATATATATATATATACTGCTTTACACACATAGGGTCCATTCCACAGTGGTTGGTATTGGTTTGTAAGCACGCAAACGAAAGAATATTAGCCGTGTTAATGACTCCTGGGTGAATTATTTAATGAATTTGGTGAGTATCCGTATTCTCAAAATCTATACAACAGTTAAATAATAATGATCACTGAATAGTTTACTCACCAAATTCATTAAATAATTCACCCAGAAGTCATTAACACGGCTAACATTCTTTCGTTTGCGTGCTTACAAACCACAACGAATGGCTCTGAAAATCTGCCTGTAGGTAAAATGAGTTGGGAAAGAGAATGAAACTATTTCAAAGATTATCCCATGGTTGGATTTATGGATATAAGCCAAGCGTTATTGTCCTTCCCACCACCACCACCACCCAGCAGTAAGCAGTGTTGACAACGTAGCCAGCAGTCTGTACAGGTTGTACATACATATACATTACATACACCAGGCTGCACATACATACATATATAAATACATATACAGTACATACATAGGCTATACCAGGCTACACACTTCACCAAAATGTTAATACCGAGAATATATAGCCACTTTTGGCGGATTTTTTTGAGACTGGGTTATAGCCAGCAGAGTGGCAATGGGATAGCCGTACTCAGTCAGTGTTGTAAATGTTTGGCGTGATGGCTGACAGTGTTGCAAATATGTTCTTGCTTTCCATTTGATGCACCTCTGCCTTGGGTTTTGGGGATTTTAATGTGTGCGGGAGTAGGGGGCAGGCTTGAGGGGGGGGGGGGTTAGGGGGTTGCGGGAGTAGGGGACAGGCTTGGGGGGGTGCGGGAGTAGGGGGACATTTAATAATAATAGTAATAATAATAATAACTGTCCGCCATCAACTGCCCCAACCCAGGACTGACACACCTGGCTCTGGCCAAAAGTTACATGTCTTTTCTTCACATGATATCTTTGTACCCAGGAGTCATAGAGAGTTGGGGTTGATCTCATTCGAAAGAGGAAGAGTTGCTGCTTAGAATGAAACTAAATTTAATTTTCTAGGCATTGTAGTTTAGACGTAGGGAGTAAGTGAAATAGAGCGATTTTTGGAGACATCACTTGGACCTGTCGGGAATATGTGTGTGTGTCTGTGTACGGTAGGGGGGGTGCGGGAGTAGAGGGACAGGCTGGGGGGGGGGGGGTTTAGGGGGGTGCGGGAGTAGAGGGACAGGCTGGGGGGGGCTTTAAGGGGACAGGCTGGGGGGGTTAGGGGGGTGCGTGAATAGGGGACAGGCTTTCTACCCACCCCAAGCCTCTCCCCCTATTCCCGCACCCCCCTAAACCCCTCCAAGCCTGTCCCTTACTCCCGCACCCCCCCCTCAAGCCTGTCTTCCTACTCCCGCACCCCCTAAACCCCCCCAAGCCTGTCCCCTACTCCCGCACCCCCATAGTCCCCCCCAAGCCTGTCCCCTATTCCCGCACCCCCTTAACTGTTAACTACAGTGATGCCAACTCAAATTTTTGTAATCCGCTAGACTAGTCAAGAAAATCAACTAAATTAATTATAGGAAATGTTCTTAAAATTTTCCGCTAGATTGGCCTTTCAAATCCTCTTGTAAAATCTTCTTGCTAAATCCGCTTGTAAAATCTTCTTGTAAAATCTTCTTGTTAAATCCGCTTCTAAAATCCGCTTCTAAAATCTTCTTGTAAAATCCTCTTGAAAATTTCAATATTTTTCCCGCTAGATAATTTTCAAATCCGCTAGATCTAGCCGAAAATTGGTCAAATTGGCATTACTGTTTGCCGGAGCCAACGAATAGAGAGAGAGAGAGAGAGAGAGAGAGAGAGAGAGAGAATGAGTGTCCGTGTGTGTGTGTGAGAGAGAGAGAGAGAGAGAATGTCTGACTCTCAAGTACCCCGTTATAAATTGCCACTGTCTCCCTTTTCCTTCATCTTGTGGTCAATTTAAGGCTTTCTTCGTCCTTCAATTCCTTTTTCCTTCATCCTGTGGTCAATTTAAGGCTTCCTCCGTCCTCCAACTTCATTTTAAAAGGTGTAGAACATAATAACGAGGTCGAGATCGGACGTTGACTGAATAGAAAACGAAGGATTTAAATATATTGAGTTTTAAAATAGTCCATCATTAAAAATATATTAAATTTTAAAATAGTTGGTCCTTAAAAGTCATAGAAAATGAGAAGGTTTTTAATTAGAGAATGGGAAGGCGTTAGAAATGTTAGAAAAAAAGAATAAACCTCACGGTCCGATTCTGCTAACTAGATTGACGTGGGTTTAAATATTGACACTAAAACATTACGAATTTGTTATTTTTTCACTATAGCAGCCTTGCGTAAAAATATACCTACGTTATCAAATTAAAATGATTTGCGTACAAATAGTATTTAGTGAATAATTTAAATAAATGTATATACGAAGGTCAGTAGGAGATGATTCGGACAAAACCTTCCTAACTTATCATATTATTACCAACTCAAAATCAAAATTTATTAGTACGTGATGTGGCTAATTAGAACGGTAAATATCTCAATAAATAACCAATTAACAGCAGCTCTTAGTATCTGAGAAATTATATTTTAGTAAATAGTCGTTAATTTAAGACTATCCCGACGAATTAACATAGTAGTTTTTATATTAAAAGGGAAAAACTGATGTTAGATAATAGGGTTCATTGCCAACGGGATCTGGCAACCTTGTAGATTCGTTACGCAAAGTTACGCTAGGTATGGCGCCATTAACGCGGTCGGACACAGGTGAGTGCCTGACAATTATCGACTCGTTACACATTAATTACAGCCTTAGGTAAGTTGATTGTAATTTTTATGTGTAGATAATAGATTAATTTAGCCACGTGACCCACCGTGGGGAGTGATAGATAAGAAATAGAGGAGAAAAATAATATATAAAAACAGCATTTGCCCGCTCTTTTTAAATATGGCGGTGGTGTCTGGTATCATTCATTAATATCTTTATAATTTAAATATTAGAAGCTTAGGTAAGTCCATGTGGCTATGAGATATAGTTTATATATTTATCTATCGGTATATTACACTGTGGGAAGCGAGGGAATAATGATATAGATGATAAATTCGATAAATAATAAAATAAATGTCGTCATTTGATTGCCAGTCGAAAAACGTTGAAGAGTTGCCATGCGTACGATAATTCAGTGTTGTATTGGTAGTAGTAATAGTAATATCGGTGGATAGTGGTAATAGTGGTAGTAGTAGTAGTAGTAGTAGTAGTAGTAGTAGTGGTAAAAGTAATAGTAGTAATATTGGTGGTGGTAGTAGTGGTAATATTGGTGCTGATAGTAGTAGTAATAATATTGGTAGTAGTAGTAGTGGTTATGGTAGTAGTAGTAGTAGTAGTAATATTGGTGGTGGTAGTAGTAGTAGTAATATTGGTAATAGTAATAGTAGTAATAGTAGTACAATAATATTAGTAATAGTAGTAAAATAATAGTACCATAATTGATTAATACAGCGTACCATAATCTGAAAAATCGATAATTTAGTCAGTCGTATACGTACGATACTTTGTGCAGGTCGGCAATTCACTATATTATTTTATTTATTTATTATTATTTTATTTATTTATTATGAGTTAAGTAGAAATAAATAAGAGTATAAAATTAAAAATATAATTATTATACTAATTTTAATTAAAATAATATATCCCAAAAAGAATTAACAATCTTGGATGTTATATATCACGGTCTAGTTATATATATAATGATAATTTAGAACTTACGTACTCGTTTGACCTTAGAAAAAAAAATGTAATTATTATACTGATTTTAATTAAAATAATATATTTAAAACAATAATTAATTATCTTGGATGTTATATATTTACTTTGGGCATGTCGGCTTTGCAACCCTGCCTGTCTCGACCATTACCAGTGTTTTCATTTTTAAGGTAATTACTTCAGAGTATCGTAATTTTGGGCTATTTAAGGTAATATTTTGACCATCTAAGGAAAATCGGCATTCAACCACAGAGCTACAAACCCATTATATCTGGGGAAATCTAAGGTAAACTTTTGATAATTTAAGGAAATCTATGGTAAACGTTTTGATAATCTAAGGTATTGTGTTTAGTATTTACTATAGAGACTCAGAGGTAAGTCATCTGTTCATATGCTATTCAAGAATGTTCGTGGTGTATACGATGCATGGTACCGATACGATGGGTCCATAGACAAACAACAGAGCCGTCGTACAGTACCACACCATCGTATACACCACGGATGTTCTTGAATACCGCCATAATAGTTTCTGATTACATAGATCAATTTGTGTGTTAATGGCGGCGGCGACTGGCTGGCTGGCTGGCTGGCTGGCTCACCGTCCCAGCCGTCACCGCCAATGGCTGTGTGGCGGCCAAAATACACAGGCAGTGGTGTCATTCAAATAACCTCTTAATAATTTATTGTTACAGAATGTATGTAAGTGGCGGCTTGATTCATCTACACACAGCCGCCACACAGCCGCCAGTACTTACACACAGCCGCCAATGTAGTGTGTCAGCCGCCACACAGCCGCCAATGTAGTGTGTCAGCAACTCTTCCATATAGGTGTGTGTGTGTGTGTTTGGAGGCTTCTGATTCCTCCAAACTATTCCACAAAACAAACTCCTTGCATATAGGTGTGTGTGTGTGTGTGTTAGAGAGAGAGAGAGTGTGTGTGTGTGTGTGTGTTAGAGAGAGAGAGAGAGTGTGTGTGTGTGTGTGTGTTTGGTGGCAATGTTTGAAGGACTCACTAACCTCCAATTTTCTTACTACAACACACACAGGTTCCATTAAGGTGGTAATTCTTTCTTGTTACATTGGAGTGCCTTGATTCCTCCAAAGTATGCCAGGAAACAGGACCAGAAGAACAAAAATAATAGTGTTGTGTTGCTTGGAATAGTTTGGAGGAATTATCGGTATTTATTGAAAGAATTACTGTTTTGTAGCAGTGTTGCCAGATCCGGCTAGGTCCCAGTATTTTGCCCCGGTCATTTCCTTTACTTTACCACGGATATATCCCGGTAGTCTGCCCAGGTTAGGTCCCGGTAGTCTGATGTGGTCTAGGTTAGGTTAGGTAAGGTCAGGCAAATTTCAAAATGCCCCATTTGAATATGCCCTATCTTGGAAAGTTGTGGAGGAAATGCCATAGAATAGAATAAAATAGTCTTAGAATGGTCTAAATAAGTGGGTAATGAAGGTAGAAAAACTGTACACAATAACGGTATATAATTCTTTCCATATTTACTGAATGAATTGTACAGAGAGTTGGTATAAGGTGTGTGAAGCTGATTTATGTAAGTATATATATATATATATATATATATATATATATATATATATATATATATATATATATATATATATATATATATATATATATATATATATATATATATATATATATATATATATATATATATATATATACTGTATATATATATATATATATTTATTGATTGATTTAAATTATACATCCCTCAACATGTATAAGGCATATCAAAATGATAACATACATAGGTAGAATGAATTAAGGGGGTGCGGGAGTAGGGGACAGCCTTGGGGGGTGCGGGAATAGGGGACAGGCTTGGGGGCGGGGTAGAAAGCCTGTCCCCTATTCCCGCATCCCCCTAACCCACCTCCAAGCCTCTCCACCTATTCCCACACCTCCCTAAGCCTGTAACCTATTCCCACACACCCAAGCCTGTCCCCCTACTCCCGTACCCCCTTAACCCCCCTCCCAAGCCTGTCCCCCTACTCCCGCACCCCCCTAAACCCCCCCTATTCCTGCATCCCCTTAATTAAATGTGTTTTTCAGATGGAGGGAGACGAGGGTGGGGGGGGTCAATTTGAAGCCTGGTACAACAAAGTGGATTGAAGCTGGTCCTGCTGTTGGTGTCATTGTATACATCATTAGTATATATGGATGTAGGTGTGTAAGTAGGTAGGGTTACACAGAGAAGGTGTAGTCAGCCAGCCTATATATGGATGTAGGTGTGTAAGTAGGTAGGGTTACACAGAGAAGGTGTAGTCAGACAGCCTATATATGGATGTAGGTGTGTAAGTAGGTAGGGTTACACAGAGAAGGTGTAGTCAACCAGCCTATTTTTCCCCTCACTGAAGGCTGACTCTGCTGCAGGGTTCCATGTGAGTTTTTTCTTCTGGGAGGCCTTCAGGTACAGTCAGCAGCATATATTATTCACGTCCATCTCGTGTACTTAATATTGCTAATTAGTCCAAGTAGTTGCATTCTGTACCAGTTTTTATTCCAACAACATACGTAATTTACCATATGAGAACTATATCTGTCATCTCTGTATTAAAATTGTATTACAACAACATTACTATAACTAATACATACACAGGTGGAAATGAAGGGAACTTATACTGCCGACTGTACTCCTGGTCGGAACCAAGAGTGTACAGTCGGCAGTATAAGTTCCCGTCATTTCCACCTGTGTATGTATTAGTTATAGTAATGTTGTTGTAATACAATTTTAATACAGAGATGACAGACATAGTTCTCATATGGTAAATTACGTATGTTGTTGGAATAAAAACTGGTATATTCAGAATGCAACTATCTGGTCATATTAACATTAATAAGTACATGAGTTGGACTTGAATTTCTGCTGGTGGCTGTACATTAAGTGAGAAAGGTGGGACATAAGGTGATTGTGAGGTGGTGGTATGTAATGAGCAAGTAGTGGGTGTGAGGGAATGACAGCATTAAGGTGGTAATTCACTTTTATTACATTGGAGTGCCTTGATTCCTCCAAAGTATGTCAGGAAACAGGACCAGAAGAGCAAAAATAATGGTGTTCTGTTGTTGCTTGGAATAGTTTGGAGGATTCAGTTGCTCCAAATTTACCAACACTGAATTTCCTCCTTAATTAAGTGATGGAGGGGGGGGAAGATATTGTTTGTAAGGCTAGAGTGTTGTCTATGGTGTAATACAGTGGTAACTATAGGAAAGGTAGGAGTATAAAGGTGTTGTAGTAATAATAATATAACAGTGGTGGTGGTGAGTATTATGGGCGGGTGTGTGTGTGTGTGTGTGTGTGTGTGTGTGTGTGTGTGTGTGTGTGTGTGTGTGTGGGATACACGAATATGTGCCGCAGGAATTTATAAAAAAAAATAAAAAAAAACGTACAAAAGTGTATGGAAGAATATGGGGAGAAGTAGCACTTGGTGGTCTGTTGCTGGGAATAGTTAACATGGAGGAATCATTTGCTGGGAATAGTTAACATGGAGGAATCATTTGCTCATCAACAAAAACAATGGTGGTCTGTTGCTTGGATCAAGAATATACTTATGACCAGACAGACCACTTTGAAAACCCGACCATAATCATGATCTTCTTTGGATGACTGTACACTTGGCTTGTGTTGTTGTTGTTGTTGTTGAATACTAAACATAGAGTATGAAGAATTGCCAAACAAAGCCTCCATTGACTCCTGATGTTGCAAGGATGTGTGTTCTGTTTGTATGATATGTTTTGTTAGTACATATTGAAGTTTTCATGACAAGGGTACAGGACTTATATTGACACCATTAAAACACTATCATTTGTTTTGTTCATTGTTTTTTTAGTAATATTTGTAATGTGTTTTTTTTTTTTTTTTTTTTTTTTTTTTTTTTTTTTTTTTTTTTTTATAATTGACTCCCCAGGCCATTGTTTTTTTTTTTTTTTTTTATAATATCTTGTGTCGTATTGTATGTATTATAAGTTTGGTTAGTATTGAAGCTTATTGTGACAGAGATACTGTACTGTACTTACACTGTCAACATTATATTATCATTACTAACACAACATTGACCATTCATATATATTATTAATTATTATTGACTCCTATGTACAGTCACAATCAAATATCCACCAACACTTTCCTTCCATCGTACAAATAAATCAGTATCATATCAATATATAATCATACAACACCTTATGTCAACTCAACCCCCGCAATTATTATTATTATTATGAGGTGGTGCAAAATTATACACGTGTTGTTCTTTATTACCAAGATATTTATTATTATTATTATTATTATGAGGTGGTGCAAAATCATACACGTGTTGTTCTTTATTACCAAGATATTTATTATTATTATTATTATTATTATTATTATTATAAGGTGGTGCAAAATCATACACGTGTTGTTCTTTAT
The DNA here is from genome assembly GCA_033782935.1 of Petrolisthes cinctipes. NCBI lineage: Eukaryota > Metazoa > Arthropoda > Malacostraca > Decapoda > Porcellanidae > Petrolisthes > Petrolisthes cinctipes. Next base: position 23,046 of record JAWQEG010003452.1, on the reverse strand, counting down.
TACCAAGATATTTATTATTATTAATATTATTATTATTATTATTATTATGAGGTGCTGCAAAATCATACACGTTTTGTTCTTTATTACCAAGATATTTACTACGATGGAAGGATATATATTGTTGGTGGATATTTGATTGTGGCTGTACAGTATTCATTCTTTCCTTTGTTTGTGTGTGTCCATAATATCTCTGTTCTTTCTCAAACTATTCCTTTGTATTGTGTATTTTCTCCCTCACTTTGTACATTTTCTCAGCCACAACTGATCCTCCACTGATATCCTTGCAGGCAGCCACCATACCCCAGGGTGTGGTGGTGAAGGTGACACAAACAGAGGAGGTGACAGAAGCAGAGGAGGTGACCGGTGACCAGTTCTCCAGACCACGTCACCTTCATCAAGGGAACGTGTAGGGAGGAGGCCAAGTGGTGGATGGATGTGTTAGGGGTCTTCCCACACACACACACACACAAGGTACACACACTACAGTACTATTTTATTTCTACATACACACAACTTACTCAAACTACACTATTGTCTTTCTGTACACACTCATAAGGTACAGTCACCAGCACTAATAAGTATCCAGGTGTGCTTGGAATACCTATAGAGACAGTAAATAAATGCACAATAACATCTCCATTGGAATTAGTTCATGGTTAAAATTGGACCTGTTTAACACTTCAACTAAAGCTGTATACTTATTAGCGTTCATGACTGTACACTACACTAACTAACTACATGTGTATTGTCTTCCCACACACAATTTTTTTTTTTTTTCTATTATATTGATATTATTTCTTTTTGGAGTGTGATCCAATGGGACAAACTTTAGGAATAGTCCTCAGGTTACTTATTGATTTTGGAGAATGTGGAAATTAGTATCTAAATTTATGTTGTGTGTGTGTGTGTGAGAGAGAGAGAGAGAGAGACAGAGTAAATGTGTGTGTGTGTGTGTGTACGAGAATATAAATACTAACCAATCCATGGTATACCTCAGCATCAAGGTGGACACATGAGGAACGCCACCTTCTCTGGGATCAAGATCAGTACCGTAATGAAGTTGTCACTCTCCCTTCACTCTCCCCCCGTCCACACTCGGTAAGTCCAACCATGTACAGTCACAGTCAATAACAATCATCCACATATGGGTATCTCAAACACATATATACATACAGTCGCGGTCAATAATAATCATCCACATATGGGTATCTCAAACAATTTACTGTCTAATGTTTTCACGTTCACATATGATGTTATTGTTTTAAGTAGTGCGTAGCTGCTTGTATTAAATTAAAAGATGGTAGTTAACGTGTGTGTGTGTGTGTGTGTGTTATTGTTTTAAGTAGTGTGTAGCTGCTTGTATTAAATTAAAAGATGGTAGTTAACGTGTGTTTGTGTGTGTGTTATTGTTTTAAGTAGTGTGTAGCTGCTTGTATTAAATTAAAAGATGGTAGTTAACGTGTGTTTGTGTGTGTGTTATTGTTTTAAGTAGTGTGTAGCTGCTTGTATTAAATTAAAAGATGGTAGTTAACGTGTGTTTGTGTGTGTGTTATTGTTTTAAGTAGTGTGTAGCTGCTTGTATTAAATTAAAAGATGGTAGTTAACGTGTGTTTGTGTGTGTGTTATTGTTTTAAGTAGTGTGTAGCTGCTTGTATTAAATTAAAAGATGGTAGTTAATCTATTTATTGGAAAGTTTATCATCTAAGGAACAGAGGGAAGCTGTCAAACTCTTACATGAGTTACCCCTATATGGATGATTATATTTGACACCAACTGTACCTTAGCAGTTTTTCATTACTTCTTATCACCTTTTTAATCTCTTCTTCTTCTATTTTATTTCCTTGTTTTGCCCATTCAACCTTACCTGAAAATTTCTATTAATTTCTAAAAATTTCTGCAAAGATAACTTTTAATTTCTCTCGACATTCACTCACTTTTTTTGTTTGTTAATTTCTACCACCACTTCCTGTTCTATATTCTTTTTATCACCTAAAATATTAACTGCTTCTATTCCTGGAGTTTATCTCACTGTTCTGTTACCTAACCCAACCCAACCCAACCCAACCCAACCCAACCCAACCCAACCCAACCCAACCCAACCCAACCCAACCTAAAATATTAACTGCTTCTATTCCTGGAGTTTATCTCACTGTTCTGTTACCTAACCCAACCCAACCCAACCTAACCTAACCTAACCTAAAATATTAACTGCTTCTATTCCTGGAGTTTATCTCACTGTTCTGTTACCCAACCCAACCTAACCCAACCCAACCTAACCTAAAATATTAACTGCTTCTATTCCTGGAGTTTATCTCACTGTTCTGTTTATTACCTGTTCCACAACTGAATCACAGGATATCAAATCAACTCTCTCTTTCTACTTCATTATTATTTTCTCACCAATTTCTTTCATACCTGACATTTTCCTCCAGGGCTTCATTTATGTTTGTGTACAGTCGGCAGCATAAGTTCCCTTCATTTCCACCTGTGTATGTATTAGTTATAGTTATGTTGTAATACAATTTTAATGAAGAAATGACAGATATAGTTCTCATATGGTAAATTATGTATGTTGTTAAAATGGAAACTGGTTCAGAATGCAAGTATCTGGTCATATTAGCAATATTAAATACATGAGATGGACGCGAATTTATGCTGTCGACTGTACATATTGAAGTTGTTCCTTAAGTTGTACTACCTTCTCCTTTAATGCCATATTTTCATTCCTTGTCATTTTAACACTTCTCTTCTACCTTCTCAATATTTTGTTATAAATTTCTGCTACCATACTGCTGTCTAAGGGGGTGCGGGAGTAGGGGGACAGGCTTGGGGGGGGTTTAGGGGGGTGCGGGAGTAGGGGACAGGCTTGGGGGGTGCGGGAGTAGGGGACAGGCTTGGGGGGGGTTAGGGGGGTGTGGGAGTAGGGGACAGGCTTGGGGGGTGGGTTAGGGGGGTGTGGGAGTAGGGGACAGGCTTGGGGGGGGGGTTAGGGGGGTGCGGGATTAGTGGGTCAAGCTTGGAGGTGGGTAGAAAGCCTGCTCCCTATTCCCGCACCCCTCTAACCCCCCCCCCCAGCCTGTCCCCCTACTCCCGCACCCCCCAATCCTGTCCCCTACTCCCACACCCCCCAATCCTGTCCCCCTACTCCCACACCCCCCAATCCTGTCCCCCTACTCCCACACCCCCCAATCCTGTCCCCCTACTCCCACACCCCCCAAGCCTGTCCCCCTACTCCCGCACCCCCCTAAACCTCCCCCAAGCCTGTCCCCTACTCCCACACCCCCCAAGCCTGTCCCCTACTCCCACACCCCCCAAGCCTGTCCCCTTACTCCTGCACCCCCCTAAACCTCCCCCAAGCCTGCCCCCTACTCCCGCATCCCCCAATCCTGTCCCCTACTCCCGCACCCCCCAAAATCCCCCTTCACCCCCCTAACCTTCACCTCCCCCAAGCCTGTCCCCCCTATTCCCGCACCCCCTTAACACTAACTAACTAAGTAACCTGTTTGTTGTCACTATTGGTGTTGGTTTTAGAATACAACACTTCATCTAACATTAATAACCTTATTTTCCATTTAGTATCTTGCCCAGAGTATTTCATTACTGATCAAAATACATCTTTTAATCAAATACTATCATCTATCAATATATATATATATCTCCCTTCTCTTAATGTTCACTTTGCTTCTCCCTTCCTTCCTTTCCTTCCTTCCTTCCTTCCTTCCTTCCCTTCCTTCCTTTTCTTAATGTTCACTCTGCTTCTCCCTGCCTCTCCTTCCTTCTTTCCTTTCCTTTCCTTTCCTTCCCTTCCTTCCTTCCTTTTCCTTTCCTTTTCCTTTCCTTTTCCTTTCCTTTTCCTTTCCTTTCCTTTTCCTTTCCTTTCTTTCCTTCCTTTCTTTCTTTCCTTCCTTCCTTCCTTCCTTCCTTCCTTCCTTTTCTTAATGTTCACTCTGCTTCTCCCTGCCTCTCCTTCCTTCTTTCCTTTCCTTTCCTTTCCTTCCCTTCCTTCCTTCCTTTTCCTTTCCTTTTCCTTTCCTTTCCTTTTCCTTTCCTTTTCCTTTCCTTTCTTTCTTTCTTTCCTTCCTTCCTTCCTTCCTTTTCTTAATGTTCACTCTGCTTCTCCCTGCCTCTCCTTCCTTCTTTCCTTTCCTTTCCTTTCCTTTCCTTTCCTTTCCTTTCCTTTCCTTCCTTCCTTCCTTTTCCTTTCCTTTTCCTTTCCTTTTCCTTTCCTTTTCCTTTCCTTTCTTTCCTTCCTTTCTTTCCTTCCTTTCTTTCTTTCCTTCCTTCCTTCCTTCCTTCCTTCCTTCCTTCCTTCCTTCCTTCCTTCCTTCCTTCCTTCCTTCCTTCCTTTTCTTAATGTTCACTCTGCTTCTCCCTGCCTCTCCTTCCTTCTTTCCTTTCCTTTCCTTCCTTCCTTCCTTCCTTCCTTTTCCTTTCCTTCCTTTCCTTCCTTTCCTTTCCCTTCCCTTTCCTTCCTTTCCTTTCCTTCCTTCCTTCCTTCCTGAGAACACAAAAAGACACCAGCTCCTTCCCAGTGATGTGTGTATGTCCGTGTCTGGATACTGTATGTATGTGTGTGTGTGTGTGTTTGGAGGCTTCTGATAGAGATGTATTTCTGGAATGCTACAGTGATGCATCATTTGCAAATCTTAATGAATGTGTTTCTCAAGGTGGATTTGTTATTTTTCTATCAGATGAAAGTGGCAAGAGATGTCCTATCATGTTGAAATCAAAGAAAATAAGAAGAGTAGTAAAGTCTACGTTAGCAGCCGAAACATTAGCATTATTAGAAGTAGCTGAGAGTGCCTATTACATAGGAAAAATTATGGAAGACATTGGTGTAAGCAAAAAGGTGCCTATAAAATGCCTTGTGGATAACAAGTCACTCGTCGATGCCTTGAGGTCAATGAAGAAAGTGGATGATAAATATCTTAGAATCAATATAGCCTGTTTAAAGGATATGTTAGAAAGAAAGGAAATCACTTCAGTGGAATGGGTATCTACAAATAAGCAAGTGGCAAATTGCTTAACCAAAAAGGGAGCATCGCCACTTACTTTACTGGAAGTAATCACAAAGTAAAAAAAAAAAAAAAAAAAAAGGGGGGAATACAACACTAACTATGCCACAAAACAAGCTCCTTCCATATAGGTGTGTGTGTGTGTGTGTGTGTGTGTTAGAGAGAGAGGGAGAGAATGTGTGTGTGTGTGTGTGTGTGTGTGTGTTTCATGGTAATATTTGGAGGAATTATTTGCTCCACATTTACCACCAACATTGTACTGTCTCTCTTAGGGTCCATTCCACAGTGGTTGGTATTGGTTTGTAAGCACGCAAACAAAAGAATGTTAGCCGTGTAAATGACTTCTGGGTGAATTATTTAATGAATTTGGTGAGTAAACTATACAGTGATTATTATTATTATTATTATTATTATTATTACTGGTATTATTATTTTTATTATTATTATTATTATTATTATTATTATTATTATTATTATTATTATCATTATTATTATCATTATCATTATTATTATTATTATTATTAAATGACTTCTGGGTGAATTATTTAATGAATTTGGTGAATAAACTATACAGTGATTATTATTATCTAACTGTTGGATAGATTTTGTGAATGTGGATACTCACCTTTTGGAAAATAATGAAGCCTTACAAGTGTAAGGTTGGTTGGGAAGCTAACAAACCATTTCTTCACTTATCTTTGCTCATCCATAAATTAAATAGGTTGTAATTTGTTATTACAGAGTTGTAGAGTTGAGTTGTAATAGAGACAAGACATAGAATTAACCTTAAGGGGGTGCGGGAATAAGGGGGACAGGCTTGGGGGGGGGGGTTAGGTTGGTGCAGGAATAGTGGGACAGGTTTGGGGTGGGTAGAAAGCCTGTCCCCCTATTCCCACACCCCCCAAGCCTGTCCCATACTCCCGCACCCCCCTAAACCCCCCCCAAGCCTGTCCCCCTATTCCCATTATTATTATTATTATTAATTTCTTCACATATCTTTGCTCATCCATAAATTAAATAGGTTGTAATTTGTTGTTACAGAGTTGTGGAGTTGTAACAAGAGACTGAGGAACCTTCATTGTTTGTTTGTTGTCCACTGTGTTCTTCCTTCCATCAACAACAACAACAACAGTACAAGCATTTACTATAGGACCTTGAGGAACAACAACAACAACAACTACAACATCAACTACTACTACTACAACTGTAAGTTTGTATGGAATTACATTGTTGTATTTCTCTCTCTCTCTCCTTCATTCATTCCTTTCTTCCTTCCAATCTCTCTCTCTCATTCATTCCTTTCTTCCTTCCATTCTCTCTCTGTTGGTCCAGATTTACTACCAACAAAATTCTGTCACCTTAAGTGAATTCTCTAACAGGTCACAACATCTCATCATGTCCTTATGTTCTCTATCTTTTGGTTCTGTTCCTTCTGATTCTTCTGCTATGTTGTACAGTTGTGGTCAATAATAATCATCCACATATGGGCATCTCAAACAATTTACTGTGTAATGTTTTCACGTTCACATATGATGTTATTGTTTTTAAATACTTCGTAGCTACTTCTATTAAATTAAAAGATGGTACCTAACCTATTTAATGGAAAGCCTATAAGCTAAAAAATACATTTTACAGCTGTCAAACTCTTAGGTGAGTTACCCCTCTATGGATGATTATTTTTGACTACGACTGTACAGTACTGTTCTTACATTTTGTTTTCTCAATCTATTTGTTAACTTATGAAATGTAAGCAGCTGTTTGTGTTTTGTCAAAGATTGTATTAAATGTTCAAGTACAGTAACATTCAATAATAATAAAAATAATAGTAATAATAATAGTAATAATAAAAATCATAATAATAGTAATAATAAAAATAATAATAATAAAAATAATAGTAATAATAATAATAGTAATAATAAAAATAATAATAATAATAATAATAATAATAATAATAATAATAATAACCTAATTGCCCACTATGATTTATATAATATACAGTTTGTATGTATGTATGTAGCTTGGAAAAAAAATAGTTAGGAGGAATCATTTGCTCCAGAATTACATTAGGAGTTTCTTGATTCCTCCAAAGTATGCATGTTGCTTGGGAAAAAAAAAAATAGTTTGGAGGAATCATTTGCTCCAGATTTATTATATATTTTCTATTTATATATGACCTTAACAATAATTAATTTGTTTATTTTACTTATTTTACAGGTGTGTAGTGGGAGAGAGAGAGAGAAGAGGAAGAGGAGAACAACACGAGAGAGAGAAGAGGAGAACGACACGAGAGAGAGAAGAGGAGAACGACACGAGAGAGAGAAGAGGAGAACGACACGAGAGAGAGAAGAGGAGAACGACACGAGAGAGAGAAGAGGAGAACGACACGAGAGAGGAGAAGAATAAGAACAAACACAAGAAGAGAAGAACAACAAGACAGAAGAACACACAAGAACAAAACCTCTAATATAATAGAGTGTATAATAACAGGAAATAAAAATTAAATACATTATTAATTATTATACTTTATTAAAAAACCTCTATAGTATTAACATAATTATAATTCCACCAGGTGAATAAATTAATTAATTTATACCTGTAAGGGTGTAGGGTTCAATTAAAAATTATTGATGTTATTATAATATTTGTCTGTGTGTGTGAGAGAAATATCACACACACAAACAAATATTATAATAACACCAGTAATAATTACATACATAAAAGAATGTAGGGTTTAAGTAAAAATTATTGATGTTATAATATTGTCTGTGTGTGAGAGAAATACCACACACAGACAGACAAATATTATAACCATCAGTGATAATTACATACCTAAAACGATGTACAGTTCAAGTAAAAATTATTGATGATGTTATAATACTGTGTGTGTGTGAGAGAGAGATATCACTCACTCACTCTCGCACACAGACAGACAAATATTATTATAACATCAGGTTCAAATAAAAATTATTGATGTTATTATAATACTGTATGTCTGTGTGTGTGTGAGACATATCACACATACACACACAGA
>JAWQEG010003452.1:0-10000 GCA_033782935.1 Petrolisthes cinctipes | reverse complement strand
AAAAGACATTATGGACAAATGCTTTAATATTACCCAATTTGTAAATAAATCACTTTGGGCACGTGGTCCAGGAATATGTGTAAGTCCACAAGGAAGGAAACAAACACAGAGTCCCAAGTGCTTTCCTGTATTCACATCTGTATTTCCCCTCAAGATGTGAATACACGAAAGAGCTTGGGACTCCGTGTTTCTTTCCTTCCTTGTGGACTTGCGCACATTACACAATTTATACGAACCATATCATACAAGCAACTATCCGTACTCACTAACCAAGCAAACCAAACAATGTAAACTGGATACAAGCAACTACTGTACTCACTAACCAAGCAAACCAAACAATGTAAACTGGATACAAGCAACTACTGTACTCACTAACCAAGCAAACCAAACAATGTAAACTGGATACAAGCAACTACTGTACTCACTAACCAAGCAAACCAAACAATGTCAAAGTGGATACAAGCAACTACTGTACTCACTAACCAAGCAAACCAAACAATGTAAACTGGATACAAGCAACTACTGTACTCACTAACCAAGCAAACCAAACAATGTAAACTGGATACAAGCAACTACTGTACTCACTAACCAAGCAAACCAAACAATGTCAAAGTGGATACAAGCAACTACTGTACTCACTAACCAAGCAAACCAAACAATGTAAACTGGATACAAGCAACTACTGTACTCACTAACCAAGCAAACCAAACAATGTCAAAGTGGATAATATAATTGTACCATAATAGATTGATGGTCACTCTCCCCCAAGCCTGTCCTTTACTCCCGCACCTCCCTAAAGCCTGTCCCCCTACTCCCGCACCCCCCCCCCCCCGACCCACAGCACCCCCTTAATATTAAGTCCCATCCACACGAGAGCCAAAAAGACAGCAGGCACGGGCAACCCAGTGAAATTCTCTCGCTTTATACAAGTGTTACCAGATCAAACGGTCTCTGGCAGCCATTTACCACTTGTGCCCACCACCCACCCACATTATTGGTAAAAGTGTCTGCCCGCAGTTTTTTTGCCTCTCGTGTGGAAGGAGCCTAACCAAGCAAACCCAAATATGCACAATTGGATAAGATAATTGTACATATGGTACCATAATAATAGATTGTTGGTCACTCTCCATCCCTGTACAGTATCTTTGGATGATAACCCAACCCTGCTTCATTGTTCAACCTCAAATTAAATAGAATGCAAAATATATATAATTTTTTATTCTTAATTTATTATTTATTTTGCAGTCATTTATTTATTGTTAATTTGTTATTCTTCATTTATTATTTGTTTTGTATTCTTCAATAATAATGTAATTTGTATTCTTCATTCATTATTTATTATGAGGGTATTATTACACAAGTACTGTGTTCTTGGCTAGGGCTGAGCAGTGTTACCACATCCGGCTAGGTCCCGCGAATTTACCCCGGCCACTTTATGATAGTTTATACTGGTTATATCCCGGTAGTTTGCCCAGGTTAGGTCCCGGTAGTCTGCTGTAGTCTAGGTTAGGTCAGGTTAGGTCAAACTAATTTCCAAATTATATTTGTAAAACGGGGCATTTCTGAGAGAAACACCATAGATGAAAAGTGTGTTAGAATGGTCCAAAATAGTGGGTAATGATACTAAAATATACAATATAGTGAACTCAGTACTTCTGTAAATTTACCGTGAATAACTATGTGTGGTATTGTTTTTTTTTCTGATTTCTATTTACAGAATGCAAGAGTAAGAACACTTCTATATGGAAGGAGTTTGTTTTATGGAATAGTTTGGAGGAATCAGAAGCCTCCAAACACACACACTCATTGTCTCTCCCTCTGACACACACTCTTTCTCTCTCTCTCTCTCACACACATATATGGAAGGAGCTTGTTTCATGGCATGGGTAGGAGGAATCAGAAGCCTCCAAACACACACACACACACACTCATTCTCTCTCTAACACACACACACACACATTCTCTCTCTCTCTAACACACACACATATATGGAAGGAGCTTGTTTCATGGCATAGTCAGGAGGAATCAGAAGCCTCTAAACACACACACACACACACATCCATGGTACACTCGCGGTCAGAAATTGTGTCCCGATCCCCTGGCAAGATGAATCGCAAACAGCCTAGCTTTGAACAACAAATGTGCGTCTGCCTACAACACACATTGGTTCAAATCATCAAAGCTTGGCTGGTTGCAATTCATCGTGCCAACGGATCAGGACAAAAATTTTGTTTATAAAAAAAAAATTTATTATATAAATAATTTTTTTTATATATATATATTTTTTTTATATATATATATGTTACGGGACTGGAAGACCTACATGACACCACAACTGGTCGTTGCCTGGTTCGACCCCAAAAAGGATGCGAGGAGAGACCAAGACCTGGAGCCGTATTCACAAAAACAAAGTTCACTCTTAACTTAAAATTTTGTTGGTAAGCATTTATTCATGGCAAGGACTAGGACCCGGCACTGCTTTGAAATCTTAATAAAAGCTCACACAAATAGAATAGCAAAACCATTCACTGCTTCGAAATGAACCTGAAACACTATGGTGAGGTCAGAATTGAAACATACGAACAAGTCCAAACTCTAAAATGCTTTGTGAATACCGGCCCTGGTCGGTTTTTGAGTGTAGAGTGTGTTATGAAGCTCCAGATTCCCTCTTTAACATATTGGGCCGTCTGTACCAATCAAGGATCATTACAAGTTTACAAGATAGCCAATCCTTCAGTGTTGTGGTTCTGACTTAGGTTTCTCAAAGAATATATATAGCGAGAAAAGCCGGTGCTCAGTGTCTATATAAGTTTAATTTTAAGTTTGAATGTAATAATAATAAATGCATAAAATAATATGCAGAAAGTTAAAATTAAATTAATAATAAATAAATAAAATAAATAATAAAAAAATAAAAAAATAAAATAAAAGGCCTTAATGACCAACACCAAGGTCGATAGGCCAGGAAAAAAAAAAAAAAAAAAAAAAAAAAAAAAAAAAAAAAAAAAAAAAAAAAAAAAAAAAAAAAGGCTCAGTGTCATTCTTCCAGCATTTCTCAAATTGAAGTGTTCTGTGTGAGGCCCATTTCTCCCCCTTATGTAACTGGACTAATTGTATCAGACTGGCATTAATTCAGTTAAGTATTATTATTATTAAGTTTGGTGTCTTACGAGTGTATTACTGGTGTATTACGAGAACTCGGGATTATAATTAGTTATTATTGTTATTGTTAGTGTAGAGTTACGTGGTGTCAAGTTATTGTAAGAGTTTTGTATTCTCTTTAACTTGAGTGTGGTATTATTATTATTATTATTGGGCAATCTACTGAGTTGTTGAATGGTTTGGGATATATGAATTCCTGGTGTTTTGATGTTCTTGGGATAAATGTGTTTAATGTTAAAATAAACTTCGTATTGTTTTTACGACTTTGCATTTTAATTAATTTGGCGACCTCTGGATATACTGGGTTTGTAACATATATAAAAAGAAATGTTATATAAAAAAAAATTATAAAAGAAATTTTTATATAATTTTTTTTATATATATAAAAAATAAAAAATAAATTTATATAAAATTTTTGTTTATATAAAAAAATTATATAAAAAAAAATAAAAAAAATTTATATAAATTTTTTTTATATAAAAAAAATTTATATAAAAAAAAATTGTATATAAAAATTTTGTTTATATAAAAAAAAATTGTATATAAAAATTTTTTATATAAAAATTTTTTTTATATAAATTTTTTTTTATATAAATTTTTTTTTTATATAAAATTTTTTTTTATATAAAATTTTTTTTTATATAAAATTTTTTTTTATATAAAATTTTTTTATATATAAAATTTTTTTTTATATAAAAATTTTTTTTATTAAAAAATTTTTTTTATATAAAAATTTTTTTATAAAAAAAATTTTTTTATATAAAAATTTTTTTATATAAAATTTTTTTATATAAACATTTTTTTTATAAAATTTTTTTTTATATAAAATTTTTTTTTATATAAAAATTTTTTTTATATAAATTTTTTTTTTATATAAATTTTTTTTTTATATATAAAATTTTTTTTATATAAAATTTTTTTTTATATAAAAATTTTTTTAATATAAAATTTTTTTTTATATAAAAATTTCTTTTAAATAAAATTTTTTTTATATAAATTTTTTTTTATATAAAAATTTTTTTATATAAAATTTTTTTATATAAATTTTTTTTTATATAAAATTTTTTTTATATAAAATTTTTTTTTATATAAAATTTTTTTTATATAAAATATTTTTTTTTATATAAAATTTTTTTTTATAAAAAAATTTTTTTTATATAAAAATTTTTTTATATAAAATTTTTTTTATATAAAAATTTTTTTATATAAAATTTTTTTTTATATAATTTTTTTTTTTATATAAAATTTTTTGTATATAAAATTTTTTTTATATAAATTTTTTTTTTATATAAATTTTTTTTTATATAAAATTTTTTTTTATATAAAATTTTTTTTTATATAAAATTTTTTTTTATATAAAATTTTTTTTATATAAAATTTTTTTATATAAAATTTTTTTTATATAAAATTTTTTTTATATAAATTTTTTTTTTATATAAAATTTTTTTTATATAAAATATTTTTTTATATAAAATTTTTTTTATATAAAATTTTTTTTTATATAAATTTTTTTTTATATAAAATTTTTTTTTATATAAAATTTTTTTTATATAAAATATTTTTTTATATAAAATTTTTTTTATATAAAATATTTTTTTATATAAATTTTTTTTTTATATAAATTTTTTTTTTATATAAAATTTTTTTATATAAAATTTTTTTTTATATAAATTTTTTTTTTATATAAAATTTTTGTTTATATAAAATTTTGTTTATATAAAATTTTGTTTATATAAAAAAAATTTTTATATAAAATTTTTTTTTATAAGGTTCGAACAACTGTGCGTATCCCTACAACACACATTTGTTGGAATCATCAAAGCTTGGCTAGTTGCTATTCATCGTGCCAAGGGATCAGGGCACAATTTCTGACCGCGAGTGTACATACAATGTCTCCATATAAAGACAACACAACCATAGTACTGTATATACCATGAATACAAATACTTACAGTAATCTATAATAATGTGTTGTTGTTGTTGTTGTTGTTGTTATAGATGGAAGGAGGTCTCATACTTGTACAATTCCAGTTAATTCCAGTTAATTCCAAAACTCTGTAACAAATATATAACCAAATTAGTTTATAATTCTTACTAAATCTAATAATTATACAATTTATAATTTTTACAAAACCTAATACATACACAGGTGGATATGAAGCCAACTTATAATATTAATAATAAAAATAAAAATAATAATAATAATAATAATAATAATAAAAATAATAATAATAATAATATTGATAATAATAATAATATCAAAGAAGGCACAGGAAAGGAGACAGACAGACAGACAGACAGTGTGTGTGTGTGTGTGTGAAATAGAGAGAAACAGCTGTCTAACCTTACATAGAAAGTGTGAAAGAAGATGCATAGAGAAAGATAAAAGGTTAAGATTATATATGTAACTGCAATACAACATTATTATTATTATTAAATGACTTGTGGGTGAATTATTTAATGAATTTGGTGAGTAAACTATACAGTGATTATTATTATTATTATTATTATTATTATTAGGTTTGTTGTTTTGTAATGATAAGAGTCACTTGGTAAACTATTCATTACAGTACATTCACAATAATCAATTAATAACTTCTCTTTCCATGTAACCTGTGTAAGAATTTCTGTGGCCAACTGTACATGGGTTGATTCCACAGTGGTATTGGTTTGTTAGCTTCCCAACCAACCACACATGTAAGGCTTCATTATTTTCCAAAAGGTGAGTATCCACATTCACAAAATCTATCCAACAGTTAGATAATAATAATCACTGTATAGTTTACTCACCAAATTCATTAAATAATTCACCCACAAGTCATTTAATAATAATAATAATAATAATAAAAATAATAATACCAGTAATAATAATAATAGTAATAATAATAACAATAATAATAATAATAATAACAATAATAATAACAACAATAATAATAATAATAATAATAATAATAATAATAATAATAATCACTGTATAGTTTAATCACAAAATTCATTAAATAATTCACCCAGAAGTCATTTACACGGCTAAAATTCTTTTGTTTGCGTGCTTACAAACCAATACCAACCACTGTGGAATGGACCCTATATATATACAGGCATCCCAGATAATATTATCGAAATGTTACCCAAAATAAAATATATTGGTAAAAAACATACATACAGTTGGTGTCAAATATAATTATCCATATAGGGGTAACACAGGTAAGAGTTTGACAGCTTCCCTCTGTTCCTTAGATGATAAACTTTACAATAAATAGGTTAACTACCATCTTTTAATTTAATACAAGCAGCTACACACTACTTAAAACAATAATACACACACACACGTTAACTACCATCTTTTAATTTAATACAAGTAGCTACACACTACTTAAAACAATAACACACACACACGTTAACTACCATCTTTCAATTTAATACAAGCAGTTACACACTACTTAAAACAATAACACACACACACACACACACACACTACTTAAAACAATAACATCATATGTGAACGTGAAAACATTAGACAGTAAATTGTTTGAGATTCCTATATGTGGATGATTATTATTGACCACGACTGTACATACATACATATACGAGGCCTTCATCTCCACACTGGAGGTAGCCTCGTCACGTCACACACCCTCCCAAACACATAATAATATACATACATACACACACACGTACTACATCTCAACCCCCCGATATTAAAGTAATGAAAAAATGTTAAACTTGTCTATTACAATTACAAAGAGACTGTCTGTGTAAACTTAACTGTAAAGTGAAGAATATTGATGGTGTTGATGATAGTGTGGTACCAATATGTGTTAGGGGGGTGCAGGAGTAGGGGACAGGTTTGGGGGACAGCTATCCCATTGACACACTGCTGGCTATGTTGTCAACACCACTAAGGGGGTGCGGGGGTAGGGGGACAGGGTTCGGGTGGGTATAAAGCCTGTCCCCTATTCCCGCACCCCCTTAACCCCCCCCCAAGCCTGTCCCCCCACTCCCACACCCCCCTAAAGCCTGTCCCCCTACTTCCGCACCCCCCTAACACATATTGTGTTGTACAGTCACAGACAATAATATTCATCCACATTGGGTTGACTCATGTAAATGTTTGACAGCTTCCCTCTGTTTCTTTCTCTCTCTCTCTCACTATCTCTATCTAACTCACTATCTATCTATCTGGTTCTAATAAATAGTTTAATTACCATTTTCTATTTCACTACAAGCAAATACTGACTAGTTCAACAACAACAAAAAATTCATAATAACAAAACATGAAAATATTCAATATCAATTTGTTTGAGTTACCTATAGGTGGATGATTAATTATTGTCCGTGACTGTACATAGACACAAGATCATTGATATGGAATAAAGTTGGGGCCAAAATTAATATCTTACAATATTTAATGCCAGCAGAATTTATTGAGTGAAAATGATGAGAGTAAAAACCATCTACCATTACTCATATTTTCCTGTCTTGAAGATAAATTTAATATTAATATACCTTGGTATGAAATAACCAATAAATATTTACTTACTTATTTATTTACTTACTTACTCTCTCTATATAAGATGAGAATACATTTATAACTATCCTTTGAACACACACACACATACACACCAGTACCATAATAATATTCCTGTACTGAAAACACACACACACACACACATACATACATACATACATACATACATACACACACACATACATACATACATACACACACACACACATACATACATACACACACACACATATACATACATATACGAGGCCTTCCTCTCCACACTGGAGGGAGCCTCGTCACGTCACACACCCTCCCAAACAAAATGCCCCAAACATAGAACTCCCCCCCCCCCACACACACACATACACTCTACATCTCAACCCCTCAATCCCTGTTTTAGGAGGGAGCAGCCCCCCACCACACAACCACATCTCCTTGTGGCACTACAAGGGGTACAGTTATGTTTACATCCATAGTAAGGCCTGATAACAAAAACTGGTTTATTTCACTACAGGGTAAACTCTCCCTTCACTTCACACACTTACCATTATTGTATTGTGAGGTATATAGTTGGTACTGTTGTGAAGGTTAGGTAAGGTAAGGTAAGGTAAGGTAAGGTAAGGTAAGGTATTATAGTTGGTATTGTTGTGAAGGTAATGGGTGTCATCCTCTATTCAAAACCGATAAAGCTGTGAAAATCCAATGTATTGTGTCACCATACATACATACATACATACATCCTGAAAAAACATATACAAATTAGTACTGCACTCTTACATGTTAACTCAATACTATTTTTTTTTTTTTTTTTTTTTTTTTAATCTATGTTCCGACACTGGACATAGACTTAATCAAGCCCGTTACCGTGGCCCAGGTCAACTGCTGCTCATACACACACGTCACGACTTCCGAACTGGTACCCAGCCACAGAGGGAGGGAAGTGAGGGTTATTCCCAAATACTGAAGCTGTTATGGTACCAGTGAGGGTGTTATGGTACCAGTGAGGGTGTTATGGTACCAGCGAGGGTGTTATGGTACCAGTGAGGGTGTTATGGTACCAGTGAGGGTGTTATGGTACCAGCGAGGGTGTTATGGTACCAGTGAGGGTGTTTTACGACGTTTGGTGGCCTTATAGTTAGTGCCTCAAACTCAAATCGGAAGAGTAAATATTCTCAGGCCCTCACCTGAGAGGATCAATCTCCCGACCTCTAGGATATGAGTCCAGAACACTAACCACTCGGCCACCTCCCCTACTACTATGGGTAATATACAAGAAGAACATTGATGGTATTAATGATGGTAAGGTACCAGTATAATGTTGGACTACATATATAAATTATTAATGTATTGTATACAGAGTATGTAAAGGAGAGTAACATGAGGGACAGTAGGGATGGACCAAGTAAGGAGGGAGTGTTGGAACAGGGACAACTGGAGACACTTCTGCCGTGGCCACCCCCTTGGAGGGAGTGAGGTTATAAATACACTGTTACATGTTAACTCAATACTATGGGTAATATACAACAACAATGGTATGATGAATTATACAAATTAGTATTATACTGATACATGTTATATCTGAAGACAATTATTAATACAATAAATCCTCACTAATAAATATATATAATTGTTAATGATATAATATAACATATAATATAACACTGCTTTGCGCAGTGGCAATATCGTAACCAATGAGGTCGAGGATTGCTACTGTGCTTAACTGCTATCAGTATTGGGAAAAGCAAGAACCTCGGTGACCTACCCCTCCCCAGGAAGGGTAGGTAAGCCTTACCCCGCCTCCAAGCGGTGACCTCGGGGGTACACCTCCTTTTTTTATCTAGTTTTTATCCATTCAGGAGGTGGAGCCAAAGGGGAAGGCGGTGTGGGGGTGAGACCTAGCTTCCCCCACATATAGGTTTTAAGGTTTTTATTGTATTTTTATTGTATTTTAGTGTTTTTAAGATTTTAATTTCTATGACTGCATGTTTTTATATTTTGTGATAATTTCTTTTAAATTTATGACCTTGTTTTTAGCTTTTGACAATGCCGACGGCCCGTGTCCCTCCGGGAATGAGCACTGCATTGGCCTTGCCAGCCATCAGTGGCCCCCCAATGGGGGAGTGGACAGATATGGCTACTGGCGGGGGAGGGTCTCCGGGTTGCCCTGTAGAGGGAGTAGGGAAGAGGGATTGTATGAGAGTGGTAGCTATGAATGTGAATGGAATGACGGATGGGACCAAGAGGCGAGAGATTGTAGAATGTTTTAAGAAAGGAAGAGTGGATGTGATGGGAGTGAATGAGACACACGTGAAAGGATGTGGAGTGGTTG
>JAWQEG010003451.1:5000-132859 GCA_033782935.1 Petrolisthes cinctipes | reverse complement strand
AATAGACGTGAGAGAGAGAGAGAGAGAGAGAGAGAGAGAGAGAGAGAGAGAGAGAGAGAGAGAGAGAGAGAGAGAGAGAGAATAATAAATCTCCAAATATTCCCAATTTTGCTCACGATAACATTATATGCAATTCTTAAAAAAAAAATAAAAAAAAAAAGCAGAAACTGATTGACAAATTTCTAACATCTTCCAAAAGTATGAAAAATCTATTTCCTTAAAAAAAAAAAAAAAAAAAAAAAAAAAAAATTGCTGGGACTGTCAAAAAAAAAATAAATAAATCAATATATATCAAGAGGCTACAATAGTCATATACTAAATCCTGAACAGTCGAAATGAAACGAAACTCCTTCACATATGAAATAATAATAATAATAAAACATAAAATAATATTAATGGTAATAATAATAATAATAATAATAATAATAAAACATGAAATAATATTAATAGTAATAATAATAATAATAATAATAATAATAATAATAATAATAAAACATGAAATAATAATAATAGTAATAATAATAATAATAATAGTAATAACAATAATAATAATAAAACATGAAATAATAATAATAGTAATAATAATAATAATCATAATAATAATAATAATAATAATAAATAAAAAAAACTGACCGAAACTAATAGAAAAATGGTTCGATTCTTTTACTATTTATTCATCTTAGGTTTTCGTTCGGGTCATCCCCAAGTTTGGGTGAGTGGTTGGGAAAGGTTGTAGGGTGGACAAGTGAGACATTATCAAGTGTATTATAGTAAGTGGGGAGGGAGTGGGGAGTGGCTGGGGGGAGGAGGGGGAGTGATGGAAGGAAGGATGGAGGGAGGGGAGTGGGAGGGGAGGAGTGGTGGTGGGATTGAAGAGGAGGGGGTAGAAGGAAGGAGAGTGGGGAGTGGGAAGGTGAAGGAAGGAGAGTGGGGAGTGGGAAGGTGAAGGAAGGAAGGATGGGAGTGTGGAGTGGGAGGAGGAAGGGGTAGAAGGAAGGAGGGAGGAGTGGTGGTGGTGGATTGAAGAGGAGGGGGTAGAAGGAAGGAGGGGAGTGGTGGGGATTGTGGTGGTGGAGAAAGGAGGGAGTAGAAAGAAGGAAGGAGGGGAGTAAGGGGGTAGAAGGAAGGAAGGAAAGAAGGAGGGGAGTGATGATATTGGTGGAGAAAGAAGGGGGTAGAAAGAAGGAAGGAGGGGAGTAAGGGGGTAGAAAGAAGGAAGGAAGGAAAGAAGGAGGGGAGTGATGATATTGGTGGAGAAAGAAGGGGGTAGAAAGAAGGAAGGAGGGGAGGAGTAGTGGTGGTGGTCGAGAAAGGAGGGGGTAGAAAGAAGGAAGGAGGGGAGTAAGGGGGTAGAAGGAAGGAAGGAAGGAAAGAAGGAGGGGAGTGATGATATTGGAGGAGAAAGAAGGGGATAGAAAGAAAGAAGAAGGGGAGGAGTAGTGGTGGTGGTCGAGAAAGGAGGGGTAGAAGGAAGGAAGGAAGGAAAGAAGGAGGGGGAGTGGTGTTGATGGTGGTGAGGGATGGGAGAAGTTCTTATACTCTCTCTCTCTCTGTAGGTGTGTTTTCTTCTTTATCTCCTCTCATTTCTCTGTACATCTTCCTTCCTCATATCCCCCCCCCCTCTCTCTCTCTCTCTCTCTGTGTGTGTGTGTGTGTGTGTTCTTCTTAATCTCCTCTTATTACTCTGTACATCTTCCTTCCTCATGTCTCTCTCTCTCTCTCTCTCTCTCTCTCTCTCTCTCTCTCTCTCTCAAGGAAGAAAAGAGTGTGTCAGGAGGAAAGGAGAAAAAGAAGGGAAAGAAAAAAGATAATAGATGAAAAAGGAGGAGAGATGGAGGAAAGAAAGATAATTGGTGGTTAGGAATGGCGATGATAATAATAATAATAATGTAAGGAGAGATTAGAAATGAAGAAGAAGGAAGTAGATAGATAGGAAAGGAGAAAAGGAAGTACAATATATAGTCATAAAAAGTAATAAGAAAAAATATATAAGAGATAAAAGAGAGAAGGAGGTATGTAGGTAGGTATAGGAGGAAAGAGAGAAAATGAGGTAGATACTAAGGGAAGAAGAGAAAGGAGAAATATGGAATCGGTATATGGGTAGGAAAAGTAAGGGAGGAATAAAGAAAATATGAGAGGGAAAGAGAAGAGGAGATATGAAATGAGGAAAGGAGAGAAAAGGAGGAAAAGATCTTGAAGGAGGAAAGGAGAGAAAAGGAGGAAAAGATCTTGAAGGAGGAAAGGAGAGGAAAGGAGAGAAATGGTGGTATGTAAGAAAGGAAGGAAAGAAGAGGAGGTTAGTAAGGAAGAAAGGAAAAGGAAGGAGGAAAGGAAGAAAGGAGAGAAAATGAAGTATGTAAAAAGGAAAGGAGAGAAAAGGAGGAAAAGATAGGGAAGGAGGAAAGGAGAGAAAAGGAGGAAAGGAGAGAAGAGGGTGTATGTAAGGAGGAAAAGATAGAAAAGGAAAAAAAATAAAGTATGTAAGAAGGAAAGGAGAGAAAAGGAGGAAAAAACAGAAAAGGAGAGGAAAGGGTGTATGTAAGAAGGAAAGGAGAGAAAAGGGGGTATGTAAGAAGGAAAGGAGAGAAAAGGGGGTATGTAAGAAGGAAAGAAGAGAAAAGGAGGAAAAGATAGGGAAGGAGGAAAGGAGAGAAAAGGAGGAAAAAACAGAAAAGGAGAGAAGAGGGTGGGTGTATGTAAGAAGGAAAGGAGAGAAAAGGAGGAAAAGATAGGGAAGGAGAGAAGGAGAGAAAAGGATGTATGTAAGAAGGAAAGGAGAGAAGAGGGTGTATGTAAGGAGGAAAAGATAGAAAAGGAAAAAAAATGAAGTATGTAAGAAGGAAAGGAGAGAAAAGGGTGTATGTAAGAAAGTGAAGTAAAGAAAATGGGGTGTAGTCTATAGTGTATGTAAGGAATCTAAGGGGAGAAAGGAAGGCAGGGAATGGTATGAAGCTGTAGTTACTAGGGTCTGTGAGAGTTGATTGATCTCTTGTGATAACTGGGGTGTCCTTTTGTGTGTACTGCCTCTCTCTCTCTCTCTCTCTCTCTCTCTAACCTTTTATACTTCCCTTATTTTCTCTCTCTCTCTCTCTAACCTTTTATACTTTCCTTATTCTCTCTCTCTCTCTCTCTCTCTCTCTCTCTCTCTCTCTCTCTCTCTCTCTCTCTCTCTAACCTTTATACTTCCCTTATTCTCTCTCTCTCTCTCTCTCTCTCTCTCTCTCTCTCTCTCTCTCTCTCTCTCTCCTCTCTCTCTCTCTCTCTCTCTCTAACCTTTTATACTTCCCTTATTCTCTCTCTCTCTCTCTCTCTCTCTCTCTCTCTCTCTCTCTCTCTCTCTCTCTCTCTCTCTCTCCTATTGTCTGTTTGTCTGTCTGTATGCCTCACTCAGTCTCTCTTCATGTCTCTGTCTGTCTCTATATGTATGTACTGTATGTATGTATGTATTACACTCTCTCTCTCTCTCTCTCTCTCTCTCTCTCTCTCTCTCTCTTCTATCTAACCTTTTTTTACTTCCCTTATTCTCTCTCTCTCTCTCTCTCTCTCTCTCTCTCTCTCTCTCTCTCTCTCTCTCTCTCTCTCTCTGTACTATTCATCCATATATCATTTTAATTCGGTAAAAAGAAAGAATATTAACAACTTCCTTAACATTAATTCCAACAACACGTGTACTCTAATGAAACATGATAAATTAAGACACCCTAGCTGTGATGTAGTCAGAAAATTGGAGGTAAGTGAGTCCTTCAAATATTGCCACGAAACACACACACACACCTATATGGAAGGAGCTTGTTTCGTGGCATAGTCAGGAGTAATCAGAAGCCTCCAATTTTCATACTTTCTTACTGGTGTCCTGTTGTTGTTGTTGTTGCTTGGAATAGTTTGGAGGAATCAGTTGCTCCAGATTTACCAACACTGTACTATATATACCACATTAAGGGGGTGCGGGAATAGGGGGACAGGCTTGGGGGGTGCGGGTGGGTTTTGGGGGGTAGGGGGACAGGCTTGGGGGGTTTAGGGGGGTGCGAGTGGGTTTTGGGGGGTAGGGGGACAGGCTTGGGTGGGGGGGGTTAGGGGGGTGCGGGTGGGTTTTTGGGGGGTAGGGGGGACAGGCTTGGTGGGGGGGTTAGGGGGGTGCGGGGGGGTTTTGGGGTGTAGGGGGACAGGCTTGGGGGGGTGTAAGGGGGTGCGGGAATAGGGGACAGGCTTTCTACCCACCCCAAGCCTGTCCCCCTATTCCCGCACCCCCCCCAAGCCTGTCCCCTACTTCCGCACCCCCTTAACCACTACAAAAGTTACAAGTCCCTTAGTTATTATTTTTTATATATCAAACCAACGCCAAATTACCATTATAGTTATCAGGTATTATTATTATTTCTAAACTTAACCTAACCTAACCTAACCTAATCTTTAACTACCACAAGTCACATGCAGTTACCAGTTACTTTATTAACCACCACAAAAGTCCCATTAGTTACCAGTTGCTATTTATTATTATTATTATTATTATTTTTATTTTTTTCTTTTTTTTTTTTTTTCGTCTTACCCCTGTATATACATGCGTGGATCGCTTGGAACGTGAAGGTTTGTGTGGTCATTGTGTCACTGGTGTTATTCCTTGGCTTCTTAACCCTTCCCTTCCCATCCCTTCCCTTCCCTTTCCTTCTACCTGTTGGGCTGTCTGTTTGTCTGTCTGTCTGTTTGTCTACTTGTACACTCGCAATCCAAAATTTATATCCAGGTCTTGTTGAAGTTTCGAATCATTTGACAAACTAGTAAACTAATTACAATGCTAATATATTCTGTTTCATATTTGTATTCATGTGTTGTTGAAGTTTCGAATCATTTGACATACTATAGTGAACCAATTACAAGGCTTATCTTGTTTCATATTTGTATTCATGTGTTGTTGAAGTTTCGAATCATTTGACATACTTGTGAACCAATTACAACACTTATCCTGTTTCATATTTGCTTGAGCTCGTTCATTACTCGATCAGGCTATTCGAAGCAAGCTTGGATACATATTTTGGATTGCGAGTGTACAGTACATATCTGTTTATATCTATTTATCTCCGTCTATTTATCTACTGTATGTTTGACTAGCTGTATGTCAGTTTGTTTGTCTGTCTGTCTATCTATTAATCGTCTCAGTTCATTACTATCTTGTCAGTCTGTCTTTCTGGTTGTCTGTCTGTCTGTCTGTCTGTCTATATGTCTACCAAAAATTCTGTGTTTACGTATCTATCTATTTGTATGTCTGCCTGTTAGTATATCTATCTATTTGTCTGTCTACTCCCACTGTCTTCACCCTTTCTGCCCCTGCCTACCTGCATTTATTGTCAGTGTGTGTCTGTGTGTGTGTGTCTGTGTGTGTGTGTTCCTGTATCTTCATCTCTCTCTCTCTCTCTTTCTCTCTCTCTCTCTCTCTCTCATCCGACCGGGTCTTCCAGGCCTAGAGCGGTATTCTTTCATCCTCAAATCAATCCCAATCTCTCTCTCTCTCTCTCTCTCTCTCTCTCATTTTTCCTTTCCCACTCATTTTCTCTCACGTCTCCTCCCCGATCTACTACTCTCTTCCCCCACTTTCTCCCCCCCTTCCCCTTCACCCCCCATCACCTCACCCCCCGTCCCCCCTTCGCCCCCCTTTCCCCAATTTTCAGACCCCTTTCCATTAGTGTAGAATGTCCCTCCCCCCCCATTTAAACCCTTTACCATCGTTCCGTGTGAGGTGCGATTGATTTGGTGATATGGGTGGTGAAGGATGGAAGGAAGGATGGAAGGAAGGAAGGAAGGAAGGAAGGATGGATGGAGGGAAAGAACGAGAGAAGGATGGAAGGTAGGAAAGAAGGAAGGAAGGAAGGAAGGAAGGAAGGATGGATGGATGGAAGGAAGGAAGGAAGGAAGGAAGGATGGATGGATGGATGGAGAAGGGGAAGGAAGGATGGATGGATGTATGTATGGAGGGAAGGATGATTGGATGGATGGAAGGAAGGAAGGAAGGATGGAAGGAAGGAAGGAAAGAACCATAAAAAATGTTCACAGCGGTGGTAAATCTGGAACAAATTATTCCTCCAAACTATTTCGAGCAACAAACAGGTCCACATTATTGTTTTACATCTACAGGTCCTGTTTCCTGACATACTTTGGAGGAATCAAGGAGCTCTAATGTATCAAAAGTATACTACAATTACGCCTTCAAAATACCTGGAGAAAAAATATACTATAAATGTAGTTGTGTAAATATTAATGTGTGATATAATTTGTATTGTTTTTTCTGTTTTCCTAAATAATGTAAAGGAGAAAAAACAATACAAATTATATCACACATTAATATTTACACAACTACATTTATAGTATATTTTTTCTCCAGGTGTATATAAACAAACCATATAGTGTTTGTGATTACCATTAATATATATTTTTTTTATTTATATTCTTCCGCCACTGATCGCCATATTCCCTTGTTGATAATAATAATAATAATAGTGATTCGTCGTTATTCACTTATTTATCTATTTATTTATTGCGTGTATGTGGATCTACAAGTACTCATTGCCTCATAATAAGGATAAATAATAACAATAAATGGTTACTTACAGGTAAATCACTAATAATATCAGGAATATCAGGATAATGTTATGAAGGTGTCTGTAGTGAGTTTCCCGCCAAAATCTCTGAGCCTGAAATGTCCGAAGGCTTTAACACAACCCTGACTTTGGCGGGGTGGTTTATATTTTGTTTCTCAGTTCTTTGTTAAATTCTTTTGTTTTTTGCATTTATATTATATCTGCTATTTTGATTCGCCGTCAGATTTGTCATAGTAATCTTCTAGTAATAGCTATCGGTATTTAATTCATGATTATCTAAAATCCATTGCAATCTCAGTCATAAAATCAGACATTTGCATTTAATTAAAGGTGCAGTGCATTTGAGAAATATTTTTATTACTATATATTTTTTTCCTTCATAGCTAAATAAAATAACTATAATAATACTACGTACAGAGAGAGAGAGAGAGAGAGAGAGAGAGAGAGAGAGAGAGAGAGAATTTAACATATCACCCCTCGTCACACAGAATATCTTTAATTAATACTTTATTTTTTTTATTCTTCATGGCAAATAAAACAATTATAATCATACAACTCTTGGCAGAGAGAGAGAGAGAGAGAGAGAGAGAGAGAGAGAGAGAGAGAGAGAGAGAGAGAGAGAGAGAGAGAGAGAGAGAAAATAATAATAAAAAAGTATTAATTGCCCCTCGTCACTCAGAATCAAACTAGAAAAAAACAAATATCGATTCACTATAACATCCGCTGAACGCTTCCCACAGACTGATGGAGACACACAACACCACCACTTTATAAACACGGTAGGGAATATACAACACAACAGCTAGAGTGAATAGAAGAGACATATCTCCTCTCTCCCTCATCACTCCCCCTCTATTTGGATTACTCATGGATTCGACACGCTGCCTGGCTTCCTCAGTGATCTTCATGCTTATCGTGTGGGAGCATCTTAATTTGCTCCCTTTCACCCTTTGGTCAGAACCTTGGGAACAAACGTAGAGAGAGAGAGAGAGAGAGAGAGAGAGAGTCGCTATAAGCACGTATTGTTGATTTCATGTTATATTTGTGTATGTGTTTTGACTTAGGACAATTGCATAAACCGTAGTAATAGCTTGATTCCAAATAATGGTGAATACAGTCATATAGCATTAGTTTGTATTCATTTCAGCCATTCCTCTCATAACTTAGGCTAATACGTTTTCTGTAATTCATACGTGTGGATGCACTAAAGAAAATGGCTATAGTTACTCATAGACTATAAAAAAACGTTAATACTATTGTTACAGTACAACGTTTACTACAAAAGTTCAGTACTATTCATCTCAATTGGTGGATACAATATGTCTTAATAGGAAGGCAGCCTCCAATTTCCTCTCGAAGACAGAATCTGGGAATATATATTATACACTAAATACGCTAAGATTAAATTAAATGTTTGCAGAACCGTACAGTACTTTGTGAAAAACCCTGAAAGTATACAAGAACATTCATGGTGCATACGATGGCGTGGTACCGGTACGACAACTCCATAGAAAAAAACAACAGAGCCATCGTACCACACCATCAACAGAAATTATATATGTTCTTGCATGAAGCCTAACCAGAGCGATCAGTCACAGGCAAGAATATATTTTGTGGTATTTACGATGGTGTAGTACCGGTATACGATGGCTTTCTGTATAATGTATCTATGGAGTTATTGTATAGGTACCACACCATCTCTGACACCACCAATATTCTTGCCTATGATCCTTCCCACTACCACACACAGATAGAGACGTACGGTTTTTACCTATTTGTATCTTTACAGGATTGAGTCAAGCTCGTAATGTCCCGTATTTTAAAACCCAATTAACATATTTTTTCTTAAAGGTATGTAGGTTTTTGGCACACACGTACACCACTTCTTCTGGTAATTTTTTTCCATTAGATAGAGACGGTGTGTGTGTGTGTGTGTGTGTGTGTTACCTGGCAAAACAGTGGTGGCAACGTACGTATATACAGTCGAAGGCAAAAATCCTGACGCTACATCTGCTGCAAAATCATGAAAATAACAAAATAAGCTTCACAGGCGCTCGAACTGAAGCACCAACAGACATAATAATATATACATTAATTTATCTGCTGGATATTGTAATATTTTATTGTGTATGTGTTTGGTTTACGATTAGTCTTTATATATTTTTATCCTTTCAGCAGGGGGGTAATTCACTTTTGTTACATTGGATCGCCTAAATTCCTCCAAAGATATATGTCAGAAAACAGCTAGGACCAGATGAACAAAAATAATGGAGTTCTGTTGTTGCTTGGAGTAGTTTAGAGGAATCACTTGCTCCAAATTTACCAACACTGTACTTTCCCCCCTTAATTAAGATGTGCTGAGTGAGCGATACGAGTTTTGTCTTGTACTGTACGTAAGCTATATACTGTAGGGGGCCGCCCAGGCTCAAATTAGAATAATTACATAATTTTTGTTGTAGCGATGAAGGTCACTCGGGGGTTAGGCTATCTGTATACTCGTACAGGTAAATAATTGAGTGTTATATTTATTTATTTATTTATTTTACGCCTGTTTTTATTTTTATTCTGATCCTACGCTAATCATTTACTCGATCAAATCTCTCTCTCTCTCTCCACATAAATATCATATTGTTACGCTCGATAACCAACTAAATTTTACATGTTTTTTTCATTATTATTATCCTACGCTAATCTCTCTCTCTCTCTCTCTCTCTCTTATATTGTTACGTTCGATAACCAACTAAAATTAACACACTTTTTCATTTTATCATCCGAAGCTAATCACTCTTTCTCTCTCGCCTGCATGTTTCATCGACCCGCTTTCCACACCACCTCTTGCATTAGTTATATTTTTATTTTCAATCAACCGGAACGTTTAATCGTGTTTTTTTTGTTTTTTTTTTGCCAAATATATCACGTCCATTAGCTTACCACACAACAAGTATACTACACTCCACTCCTTTTTATTTATTTATTTATTTTAACGTGAAGAAAATATTGTATTTTCACCCATCCACAGTGTTATCTCTCGTCTGTAAAAATAAATAAAATAAATATATAAAATCTTTAGCAGCCACTGAACAAGAGAGCAACTAAAATATTGTCCTCCCCGGCGGGGAATCGAACCCCGGTCTCCCGCGTGACAGGCGGGGATACTCACCACTATACTACCGAGGAAGTAGTTGAAACGGGTATGTGAGGGTGAGTGAAGTCAGGGTATCTGGGTGTCATTAATATAATATGGTTATATATAGGTATCAGTGTGTGAGTGGAGTCAAGGTATCTGGGTGTCAGTAATATCAATATGGTTGGGTATCAGTGTGTGAGTGGAGTCAGGGTATCTGGGTGTCAGTAATATATATATAGTTGGGTATCAGCAGTTATACGTGTGAGTGGAGTCAGGGTATCTGGGTGTCAATAATATATATATGGTTGGGTATCAGTTATACGTGTGAGTGGAGTCAGGGTATCTGGGTGTCAGTAATATATATAACATTTCCCTGCCTATATCAGCAATCTCTACGTGCTAAGATCTACAGTATGCAGATTCTGTATGGATATGAATCTATCTATCTGCGTTCCATACATACACTCACGTAAATTAAGAGGGTTAACATCTCTGATAGGCGTATTAGAAGGATACATATTGAATCATCTTAAAGTATACTATAAAATAAATTCCACTACTATTTAACAGAGATATGTTAAATACGCTAGCTGTTTCCTGGCATAGCATGGAAGAGTCAGTGTAAATCTAAGAATATATGCTTAGATTTGGGAATTGCCCGCCAATTCACCCAAACCATGCAGATAACCTTTTCATATCTGCATGGGAGTAATGTATATATATTCCTCCAAACTACTTTATATGCTACAAAACACATCGACTACTTGTATAGCTTACTGATCTAGGTACCAATTATCTTTTCCCTGGCATAGTTTTGGAGACATGATCGAGTCGTCATGCATACCGGTATATCTATCGACAGCACATTTCCCTCCTTATTATAACATTTTAACAACATATCCCGCCTGATTATAACGTGTTATCGACATATATAATTATATACCGCCTTATTCTAACTGGGGTGTCAACAATACATTTCCCGCCTTATTTTAACGTCAACAACATACAGTATTTCCCGCTTTATTTTACTGTAATGTGTCAACAACATATTTCCCGCCTTATTTTAACGTGTCAACAACATACAGTATTTCCCACCTTCTTTTAACGTCAAGAACATATTTCCCGCTTTATTTTAACATGTCAGCAGCATACAGTATTTCCCGCTTAATCTTAACGTGTCAACAACATACAGTATTTCCCGCTTTATTTTAACATGTCAACAACATATTTCCCGCTCATTTAATGTGTGTGGCAATAGATAGAGAGAGTGATAAAGAGCGAGTGTGTGTGTGTGACCTTGGACTCTATACCCTATTCACGTGATACAAAAAACACGTGAATCAAGACAAGAGGTTTGGGAATATGTCCTTGATTCGCCTTCTCTCTTTATCATTATTATCATCATTATTATCATTATTATTATTAAGGTTAATGTTGGTAGTTTATGTTTTCATTATTATCTAGGTACCGTCGTCACTCATTTCTAATCAATCACTCAGAGACTTGTTGATCGAAACTATTAATATATGCTTCAGTACCATAATATATACAGTAAAATTATCATATTTGCTCATCTCTATAGTTAGGTGAAATTGGGTTTGTGCAGCTGAGAGTAGCTAGGATGTGTATAAACAATAATATTCAACTTTTGGCGCGCTTTTGAACTTTGGGAACAGAGTATATACAAATATTCAACTTTTGGCGCGCTATTGGACTTTGGAAACAGACTAAACACTAATAATAGTAAACAATTTTTGGTACTCGCCGATGTGTGTGTGTGTGTGTGTCCGGGTTGGTTACGCAATATTTTTTTACGCAAGCTAGTGTTCATCTGGCTAGGGTCCCTAGTTCGTCTTATATAACTGGGTAGACGCTAGCTATATATTCTGATAATAGTTTTTTTTTTTTTTTATCCTGGTAAAAATACACTGACTCCCCTCTAAGTAATGATTATATAAGGTTTAGTTTAGACATGTGTTTCGCGTACATACATTCCAGTGTTGCTAAGTTGTAGACTACTGTACATAGTTGTGGGAAACTTGAGCAATATAATTTGTCTTGGATTACTTTACATTGAAAAGGACGGTTGGTAAGTAAAACTATTGGTGATACAGACAGTACGTATTGACCATGGAGTACGTGGTACGTACTGTACCGATCATACGATGGGTCTGTATCTATTGAGTCTAGCGTGTCAACCATGAAGGTATAATATATTATACCTCCATGGTGTCAACTCATATAATTAGACGTGATGTGTGTGTGACGTAGCGAAAATCTGAAGGATTTATCAGAAGGTTAATTATAGGTGTGGGTACATTGCATTTGAGCGCCTTCATTCCTCCAAAGTAAGCCAGGAAACAGGAATATATATATATATATATATATATATATATATATATATATATATATATATATATATATATATATATATATATATATATATAACACAACTGAGTTCGGGTATACCATATACAAATCATTGCCATAAACGGTAATATAATATATTAATAATAATAATAATAATATTATTACTATTATTATTATTATTATTATTTAAAAGAAAAGGTGACATATTTCCTACAGATCGAAGCTATACATTTCATAACGAGAATAATCAATAATTATCATATGAGGCAAAGAATTAACGTTTTAGTATAACGATACATGAGCGTAGTTTATACAGTGTTGGTAAATCTGGAGCAACTGTATGATTCCTCCAAGCAACAACAGGCCACCATTATTATGTATTCATCTCATCATATGGTCTTGTTTCCTGCATGGCATACTTTGGAGGCATCAAGGCGAGCTTCAATGTACCAAAAGTATATTATATATCCCCTTAAGGTACCCTATGATCGTGTATAAGAATTGGAGGTTTCTGATTCCTCCTCACCATGCCACGAAACAAGCTTAATTCTTCCATATAGGCTAGGCGGTGTTTCGTGGCAATATTTGAAGGACTCGTGTATCTCCAATTTTATGACTACATCACAGTTTTCATTGACCACACACCTTAATGCCCAGGAATACCTTATTATATTTTATACTAATCACTACAAATATATATCTGCTCTAATTATGATACTAGCTCTGTTATATGTACAGTTTGGAGACGGGATATAAACACAACCTTCTCTCTCTCTCTCTCTCTCTCTCTCTCTCTCTCTCTCTCTCTCTCTCAATTTTTAAGGTCAAGCACCGTCTAGCATAAACATAAACATAAATATAGTAACCAACAACAACAACAAAAACAACAACTACTACTATACTACTACTACTCTCTCTCTCTCTCTCTCTCTCTCTCTCTCTGTATGTACATGACTGATAAAATTGTTTCGTGCTAGTCCGATAAAATAATCTCTGTAGCGTTAATCTGATGTTTGCCCTAAATTAAGATAAAAAGGTTGATGCCCTGTAAGATGGTGATGCATCTCTTATATGATAATACCTGATAACGATAAGCATATTAATGAGCATTTATTAAGGTTAAGTAATGTATAAACGTAATCATGGTACACAACAACAACAACAACTTCTACTACTACTACTACTACTACTACGACTACTACTACTACTACTACTACTACTACAACTACAACTTCTAAAACAACAACTACTACTACAGCTTCAACTACGTGTACAACTACAACTACTACTACTATTACAACTACTCCAATAACAATAACAACACTATAACTACTACTACTACTACTAATATATTTCAAACACGCACATTTAACTTACGAATATACAGTCGATTTACAAATTTGCATCTTTTTCCATTTGACGAGATATGATACAGATATATACGATATAATAGTGTATATTCATGTGTGCTAGAGATGGAGGAAATTGATAATAATAATAATAGTAATAATATAACAGCAGGTAACTATATAAAAACAGGATGACATAATACTATAAAATTATTTCCTAACAGAGCTCGATATAAGTAGAATCAATAGCCTAATTAATTAATACCAGATGAGGCGAAGAGTGCAAAGAATAGTAGCCTAGTAATTGATTCAAACAATGTATAAATAATATCATGAAAAACAATGTATATGTGGGCGGAATATCATATAGCCTACTAAACTCTTATGCAATTCTGCTAAAATACAATTAGGTAAGTGCACACACATAATATAGCCTACCCCCACGGGCCTAACAACTCTACACACACACACACGCACAGTACTTGCTCATGTGAATACACACACATACACACACAAAAGTACTTGTTCACTTGATTACTACTACTATGCTACTATTACTACTTGTTCACGTGATCACACACACACCGTACTATCATTACGTTTTTTTTTGTGTGTGTTTTTTGGATGCCGGCAAATCCTTTCATGTGTTTTTGTGGATGCCGGCAAATCCTTTCATGTGTGTATGTTTGTTTGTTGGTGTAGTAAGTAATGAATCATATACCTCAGCAACTTACGGACGGATTTTGATCACATTTCGGTACGGGATGATTGGGTGTCACGAAGCCTAGAAGTGATTAAATTTATTGCAGTGGTTCCATGTCAAAAAAAATCATGGTGAAGAATGATATATTATACTGCAAAATTAATTAAGGGGATTCTTTTGATACAGTACATTAAGGGGAGGAGACAATGTTGTTAAATCTGGAGCAACTGAATCCTCCAAACAATTCTAAGCAACAGGCCGCCATTATTTTTGTTCATATGGTCCTGTTTCCTGGCATATTTTGGAGGAATCAAGGCACTCCAATGTATCAAAAGTATATTCTCCCCTTAATATATTAGAGCGCCTTGATTCCTCCAAAGTAGGAAACAGGACCACATTAACAAAAATAATGGTGACCTGCCTGTTGTTTGTAATAGTTTGTAGGAATCCGTTGCTCCAGATTTACCAACACCGTACGTACTGTCCCTTTATTATACTCGGATACTGTATTGGTAAAAATGAAGGTGAAATGTTGGTTGGTGAAGCCGTAGACTCTATTATTTGACGTGTGTGAAGGTTTGTGTTCAGTCAAGTGCCATTCTAGTTTATAAAATGCAATCAGAATATTAATTTTCGTCCTCTTGTGTAACTGAGGAGACATTTAAAGTGGCCGCTCTATCGACACTGCCTGGTGTGGTAAGATCGTACGAGGTGCGCCGCGCAGCTCACTAATTAAGCACGTGCCTTACTATTCCTGTTACATTACATCGCTAGGTGATCTTAACCGGGTCTTGTATATGTCTCTATAATAAGTTAAGCGAACACACTGAAATGAATAGGAAAATCCTTCTTCATGAGGGAAATGTGGGTTTTTAGGGCGGTGTGGGCGTGGTCGAGTGAGTGTACGTGTGTGAGGGAGTGAGTGTGTACGTACGTGTGTGCGGGTGCCAGCCAGCACAGGGGTGCCAAGTCCACTACTTTGTCGCGGAATGTCCCTACTTTTGAAACATTTCCGCGTTTATTTTCAGGAATTCTGGGTTGCTATATACTTCGCTACTTTTGATAGACATCAGTGAACATTTCCTACAGTTCAAGCGCCCTCACTACCTCACACGATCAGTTCTGACAATATTCAAACAACATATACCAAACAATACTATTGATCGGCGGGTGTACGCAAAATTTACAATGCGAAATATTGAGGGAAACTGTGTTGATGGGTTTGGAAATATTATCTGATAATATCGACAATACTTGACAGTGTGAGACTATAGTACGTATTGTCAATATTACTACAAGTTTTCGCGGTCATCCATGGCGCCTAAGCATATCCCTTTGCCGACAGCATCAGAATTGTGTCATGCAGTTGTCCATACAAATTGTGGCACTGTTTCTAACTGTCTGTTGCTAATGATAATTGCTGCACAAGATATTATAACCAAACATTCCGTTCGTGCCCATCCTAAATTTCCTTGGTATGGACTAACAAGTGACAACATGATCATTTAAGTTTGTCCCAGAATATTGAACGTGTTAGGCAGTGCATGGTTGTCAACACATGAAATACTGACACTGCATTATTG
Organism: Petrolisthes cinctipes; assembly: GCA_033782935.1. Classification (NCBI taxonomy): domain Eukaryota; kingdom Metazoa; phylum Arthropoda; class Malacostraca; order Decapoda; family Porcellanidae; genus Petrolisthes; species Petrolisthes cinctipes. Next base: position 117,137 of record JAWQEG010003451.1, on the reverse strand, counting down.
TCAATAAATATTGGCTACGTAAGAGAGGGTACGTTCTCAGAAGAGGAGTAAGAGTGACCGTATATGGACGGGATTTTAGTTTCCATACATTTTGTAGTATATGATGGTATATGGAGGTGAGAATAATTGCATGGAGGGACAGAGGGTGGAATGGGACAGAGGGTAGTAAGAGAAGAGAACTGACAGATTCAGGAAGTACTGTAGGTTACAAGCAGGAAATGTCAGGTGTGTGTGTGTGTGTGTAAAGGTATAGATGACATCATCACTTAATTTGCACTCTTATCTGCCACGCGTCGCTGACATCATCACAAATGGTGATTAATTGTTATTTTCATTAGTATACCGGCCCCTTCCTTGTTATCAGGAATTAGGGGTTCCAAAGTCAAGAGAGAAAATATATCAGAAATAGATAAATAGGGGGATATTGATTAATTAAAACGATTCGCTAGGAGTGTAGGCCTATCTCATAATGAATCTCTTCCATTCCTGCCAGTCATACACAAATTCCTTTGCTTCATTCATTCATTAGTCCACGGTTAATTTCTTTTACGCAATATCATTCACCGTATCATACCATTTTTTCCTAGCAGTCCCCTTTCTTTTTTGCTCCTCTACAGGACACATTTACACCCGTCTGCTTTCATCCATTCTTACATGCCCATGCCATATGAAAACTCTCCTCCACTCTCTATTAAGTTATTTACTTAACTTATATCATGATATTATGATACATTGATCACTGTTTCACAGATACTCACGGATATCTTCCGGAAGAAGTCTCGATCAAGTATTCTGTAAACTTCAGGTCTAAATTTTCACCATCAAAACTTTTCCCGGTCAATGTGATAATTGAGCCAGTTCTCTATTTGGTCTCAATATATTCTTAATATGTGGTGCCTTCATGTCATTAATTAAGACTAATCGTTCCTCAAACACCACTACACTTTCAATATTAATCACTGTTGACGGCTAACTATTCTATTCACTACGTACCGCTTACAAAACAATACACAGGTAACACATGAGTGACTGTGGTGACATGACACATAAACAAATAACGGCTTACTCTATGTCCAATCTTGAGCCTAGTATTATTATCTTTCTATCACGTCCCCTTGTGTTGAGGTCTTTTTGAATCATAACGTTAATTTTAGTAATCTTTTATCGTGTTATTTAACTCTAATTGTACTTTCTATGTGCTGTAAATATCGAGTGATGATATGAAACATATTCTATAAAATTCAAGCTTGAAGGTTACCGCGTTCTTGCTATAATATCCAATATACACATTAATTATTGTTTTAATATATCTTTATGTGTATATCATATAGTCATATATCATAATATGGTCATGACGAAAACGACCAATGCATATTGATTCGTATATATATTTCAGACTAGATTAGAATATACTTAGGACAATGCTACTTTTGCTATATTTCAGCTTGAGTATAAATGATTTGGGCATTCCCAGTGCTACCTTTTGCTATTATATATTCAACTACAAGAAAATACCATCGTATTCTAAGATGCTGTGAGTGACGGTGTACCTGCCTTCTACAGTAGATCAAGACTCATTCTCATGATCCATGTACAAGATTGTTACATTGTTACATCAACACATCTTCCTATCCTTGCTCTTACAGCCGGACATCTAGGAGGCTGGGTAAATTGTCTAACAATTCCACTGACCTGGGATCGAACCTGGGATCTCTCGCTTGCGAGGCGAGTGTGCAATCAGCCTGCTGAACCATGTATGTATCTGAGTTAAAATGATATTGTAGCAGGCAACCTTTATGTATATGATTGAGCATATTCCACGGTTAGTTATAAAATGTAGTCACATGATCATATTCCATGTTAGCTTCCAGGTAGCTATAAAACTTTATATGCAATGTAAAACCTGAAGAACTAGACAAGACTAGACTAGACCAATCCAAACTTATTTGCCATTAACCCTAAGTGAAGATACATCTTAACTATAACATCTTAACATCGTAACTACCTGTTGTCCAAAAATTTCGTAAACTGTTTACTGATTACAGTAACTATTTTGCAAACATTTGTGGGTAAATTTGTGGGTATACTATAAATATCTGTAGATTTTTTGTGGGTGAAATCGGCTGCTTTTGTGGGTGGAGCCCCGAGTTGAAAGTGGTAACACTGACTCAGCATCAGCAGAGTTTAGTGTGAGTTCAGTCCCAAGGTGCTAAGGTACTGTAGTCACCTTCACTCGTCTGTAACCATTCGTGTGCCACACCATCATCATCATCATGACCAGTGAGGGCAATCCCAGCAGAAAGCAAGTCAGAGTGTGGTGTGATGGATGGTGAGTGAATAATGAGTGACTGGAAAATAAATAAATATATATATATATATAAATACACACACACACCCATCTCTTCCCTTTCATCCTCTGGGGCCCGGCTTAGTATATTTCATTTCCTATTTAACTCAGGGTCGTATTCAAGAACATTCGTGGTGGATACGATGGTGTGGTACCGGTACGATGACCACATAGATAAACAATAGAGCTATCGTACTGGTACCACGCCGTCGTATACACCACAAATGTTCTTGAATACCACCCAGAGTTTAATATTCCCCTAAGCAATAGTATCGTGCATGGTGATAACGTGTTGGTGTTTGATCTTCCTGTGATGTATATTTATAATAATAGTGATGATAATAATAAGGCTATACTGTGATTGGAAAGTTACAGAGTATTTTAATTAAGGAGAAAATTTGTTTCGTGTGAATTGGAGGGCTACAGCAGATTCCTCCAAACTATACCAGCAGAAAACAGACACCCTCAATGGTAATAATAGTTTCGTGATACAGTTTGGAGGAGGAATAAGAGACCTTCCAAGTCACCCACGAAATATTCTCCCCATAATTAAAGTTATTGAGGAACTGCAGACGACACACACATACACACACAGACAGAGTAACTTGTCCGATTTCCTTCCTTTGGCTACGACTTGAGGAAATGCCAGTGATGAGGAAGCACTATTAGCGGTGTTTTCACGTGTGTAATGGGTTTATATTTGGCATACCCACCCGGTAAAATGTCCAAATATCGTATAATACCGTATAATAATGTCTGGTGAATGTATTTACGTGTAATAGGTAAGAGGGAGACAGGATCACTGAGGGGTGGTGGAGATCAATGTAGTGGACACTGCGGTAGTTCGAAGGGTCATATTCAAGAACGTTTGTGGTGTTGACGATGGTGTAGTACCGATACGATGGCGCTGTTTGTTTGTCTGTGTATGGAGCCATCGTACTGCTACCACGCCATCGTGTCCTAATACAGCTAATAATGTGATGATAGCTGATGAGGTTTTTTTTTTTAACCAACACACGGGATATGAAGTAATTACAGTAATCTCCTATCAGGATAATGATACTTACAGGGTCATATAATGGGACCGTGATTTTGTCAGCTCATGTTTGCTGACAAAACCATTCCCCCCCCCCCCAGTCCCTACCTCCCTAAATAGAGACGGCAGAAATAAAAATAGTGACAGTACAAAACTTACTTAGGTAAACCCCACAGGAAGAGAGATGATGGTGAAGCAATACAAGTGAGACCTCTTCAGCCTTGAGCCCAATAAGTCATTCTGAGTGAGAGGGGAAGTGGCCGGGCTCAAGGTTGTGTTGGTCGTGTGATCATTGGATTGTGTTAATCCATTCCTTTGGGGAGTGTAATAATAGTCTCCTCTGAATGTAATGTATGGTACAGTACAGTAATTAATTCTTGACTTATACCTGTAATGCTATAGAATTTGAGTTTGATAGTGTGATGTACCATACTTTGAATAAGATACATTACAGTAGTTGTCTTACAGTTAGCTGTTTTTTTATGTATGTATTTCTGTCATTCTATAAAGTCATTATATATCACTATTTAGTATGTGTGCTAAGGACAGCTCACTTATGATTTCTTAGTAACGGTCAAACAAACCCAACCAAACCTAATTTGAATTGGTATTACCATCAGGATGTAATTTATTTAGCCCTAACGTCATGTTTCTGGGGACCAACTTTGTTGAAAATTTGAATACTAACCTCGATCACTAATGCATGAAGGATACCAAGTTAGTCTGGGTCCAGATCAGATTAGGTAATTAGGTAATGCCATTATAAACACCAACAGAAAGTACCATCGGAGCTCTCAGTAGGATTTACCGAGTGCAGTACAGTACAATGCTGTATAGCCTACGGTAGTAATTAATATAATTGGCTTCAGTAGTGCTAAGATTCTCCATGACGTTCTATTACTCTTAGTGACTTTCCATCACAGTTTAACCTTCATCTTGTCATATTTTACTGCTATTGCTTATAGATTTTATGAGTGTATGTGCCTGGAACTTCTTTTTTATGAACACCATTTTCTCATCGTAAATCATGTGTTTGATACAACCAGTAGCTCACTTTCATTTCTAATCTGTACAGGGCTGTGTGTTGAAGAATACAGTATTATTATGAAATCAGAGACAAATTAGCTGTGGCTAGTGATAATGAATGATTTTTAGATTCATCTCTTCCTCTAGTTGTCATATTTTTTTGCTTTATGAAATCATTTCCCAGTGTGACAGTTCATATTGACCATGTTTGATTTCCCCCCTATCTTTGCCCTTGTTAGATCCCAGTAGTCTGCCATGTCCGGATTAGGCTAGGTTAGGTCAGGTAAAGTCAGGCTAAGGCCTGTGCAAATATGAACTATTTAATGTGTTATTTGTTTCTATTACCCCTCAGTTCCCCCTCTTGAGGGGGATCAAACATGGTCAAAATGCACTGTTGCACTATTATTTTAACAGATCAAAACAGGGATTAATAAGTTATACAATTTTTTTTTATTCTGTCTTCTCAAACGTTACCGTCATTTTTTGGGATAATGCTGATGCTTTAATTTTACTTCTAGCATACAAGGAAGTAAGTGGTTAGGCAGGAAGAGGAAGTTTTCATGGAATAGTACAGCTGACCTTAAGTGATCCAGGCTATTTGTAGCGTGGTGATATTCGTCTGTGTCCGCTCTCCAGCGCGGACATATTTTACAATACGTAGACAAACCTTTGGGGGCTAGTAGCTTATAAACCACAAAACCTACATGAATAAATTATACACTACATGATATTGTAGTACAAACCATTAGCTGTTTCTTGATGTACTTGTAAAGACTATATGGACATCTGTAGGACAGGTAGCTAGCTCAGAATGACTGACCACCACTCAAAGCATACTTTTGCACTCTTTTGACAATAGATTCCGTCCTCATACACTCAGCCCATTGGCTAGACTGAATGGGGTTGGACCAAGAGAGAGCGGGGATTTAAGGCTTTGTGGACAGCCAAGGCTGCCATCAACCATGAGAAAATAAAACTAGTTAGGAGTCACGCAAATTTGGAAATTGCGTTGACACCATATGACGTTACCCGCGGTCACCACCTCTTGTTGGTCGTGACATCTTATGCCATCAACTGTGGTTTAAGGGTTAAGGAATGTAAATACCTTCTTGATACATATACTGAATATACCTTTAAAATTCATAAACAGTATTGTCCAATTTACAGTATACCGTAAATACCAATAGATATTCTGAGGGCACCCAGGGTGGTTAGCTGGACATAGTTTGCAGCACTGTATCAAGGAACAACTGTAATAAAATTGTGGAAGTGCAGCCTGTAATATGTGTGGAGCATGACATTTACACCAGAGATGGCATGCATATATGATGTGAGCCTGTGTGTGCGTCTTGCTGGTAACACAAGCTGTAGATTACAGAAAAATTAACAGTAAAAAAGTACAGTAGATAATATAAGTGTTATGAGATAAAAGGGGTGGCATGGTGAGGCCAGGGTACAGTAGGGTAGTAGGGTCACAACACTTATCACCAGACTCACTATGGTATCTCATTTGGTAACATTTTAATGTCATCATTTATTTATCTTTGTTATAGATTATCTGGTATCATAGCTAAGATAACTATTAATTGCTCCTCTTTAGCTCTCATGAAAATACTGTATTATGTTATTGCTTTTTCTCTTTCCCTAAAGAAGCTATATTATAACAGTCTCTCTAATGGTTCCTCAAATAGTGAAGTCACCTAATATTTGTACAGTACAGTATTGCTTAAAGCTTGAAACTTTTCTCCTGCAATGCTGTTTTCTGCTGACACTGTCAACTAGCTTGACACACGTACTGTAGTATCTATCAATACATGTATGTATTTTGTTCTCCACTGATTCACACCGTTGCTGCTTTATGTATGCACAGCCTAAACAGTATTTTACTTTATACTACAGTATTGTTATCAGTCTTTCAGTAAGGACCTTCCCCGGTACACAAAGAAGGCTTATTCCCCTATAGCTACCACATTCATCCCTACTCCCCTTCCCCTTATACGTATAGAGGCACAATTATGGCTCTCCTCCAATCCTCTGGCACCTCTCCCTGCCTCCAAGCCAATGTGCATATAAGCAACATCCACTCCACCACCACCTCCCCCCCCACACTTTAACAGTTAACATTTCAGCAGTTATCCCATCCACCCCCGGGTGGATTGAAGTAACAGGGAAGAAAATTAGTGAGGAACAGGGAGGGTTCAGAAATGATAAAAGATAAGTGGCTCAGATATTTGCATTAAAATTAGCAGTGGAGAAATATATTGGGAAGAGAAGGAAGTTGTATGCTGCCTTCATGGACTTTGAGAAGGCATACAATAGGATTAATAGGAGAGCTATGACAGAAGTGTTGAAGATTTACGGTGTTTGCTGAAAGGCATTGAGGCCTTTTATGCAGAGGCAAAGACATGTGTGCAGGTAGAGGGTGATCCAAGTGAGAATTTTAATATTGGTTTAGGGTTGAGACAGGGGTGTGTCCTGTCACCATGGGTATTCAATACAGTATATATATATGGATGGTTGTATGAGAGAGATAAAGGCAAAAATGGATGGCCTGGGGGAAAAGTTGACATTGATTGGAGTAAATTAGTCCTGGGTGGCAAGCTTATTTGCAGAGTGGCCATTGTCGTTGGGATTAGAGTCAACCAGAGTGATTTGGTTTGAGTAGGGGTTCTCAATTTAAGGTTTGCAAACCTCAGTGGGAAATCAGGAAATAAATGAATGGTCCTTCCACCCACAGCTATGACATGGTGCACTTTGGTCATGCCAACTCCTTACGGCAAGCCAAAGCCATGGGGGACTACCTCATTGTTGGGGTCCACACGGATGAGGAAATTACCAAACACAAGGGTCCCCCAGTCTTCACAGAAAAAGAGAGGTAAGTGTTGGGTTTATCTTCATGTAGCCAAGTAAGAGTTGAGAAGTGGCTGTTAATTTATCCATATGTAGCATAGTTCAGATTTTTATTCTAACCTGCTGTAGGCTACTCTATGTATATGAACAGCATTTTTAATTAAAGTACTTTCTTGATTGACCTACCATCAAGTTTACTCTTTCATATTTCTCTGAGGATTTATATCATGTCAAGGATATGTTGCATCTTTGGATTTTCTTTTCTGCATGCAGGGTATACTAAAAGATAAAGTACATGTATAGTAGTTTCAGTGTAAAGAAAAATGAAATAATGCTAGGATCACAGCTAATTGCCTCTTCAGAGCCCACTAAATCCCTGTGTATTTCTGGGTAAAACTTCACCCTGATTATTATGTTACAGTTCCAACCTCTACGGTATTTACTGTATACAGTACAGTATATATATTTATTAGATATTCTGAGAAATTTCCGTGTAACACTTTGTTGCGCATTCTGTAACAGTACACACACACACATGCTGTACTATCACTGCTTTTTAATATCACTTGGTATTCGTGTAGGGTTTAATAACCATTCGTATTTATTTTCCATAATTTAAATCCAAACTGTTTGCACTCCATTTATTTGCATGACTAATAACTTTTTATTAATTTTTCACTCATTGATATGAATTTAGCTTTTCATGGTACAGCCCTCAAAAAAAGCTGTACAGTATATTGTAGATTGTTTATTTACCTTCAGTTGTCATTTAGATAGGTATGACATAATGTTAGTTTACACATGTTCAAAGCCCACGTAAGCTCAGTTTTTCTTTTTATGATTAGGCGTAGCAAATCCCCTGTATGTTATAGAAGGCAACTAAAAGGAGTTGATATTGGTGTTTGTGGCAGATATAAGATGGTGAGAGCGATCAAGTGGGTGGATGAGGTGATTGAGGGAGCGCCTTACGTCACAACCCTCGAGACATTGGACAAGTACGACTGTGATTTCTGCGTCCATGGAGGTAAGGTATTGTGAGTAGCATTGTACAGGGACCCCAACAGTTAGTGCTGCTATTTTATTTCAGTCATTGAGCATTATAGTAATAGCTAGGACAATGATAAGTACAGTACAGTAGTGTGAATTAGAACTATTACAGCTAGTGACTGGAATCTGTTTGATATTATTTCGCTATTATTTTTGAGAACTGGATACAGTACTTAAAAAATAAGTACTGTACCTGTATAATTAACAATGGAATAAGAGATTCCCATACTTGGGATTAGTACAATCATAGAATGTAAGACAATTGCTGATATGAATATTTAAAATAGTTTTTAACCTTTGAGCATCAGTAATGCTGCCACACCCTGTCTAAACTTTTGTAGAGTACTGTACTGTTCTGTATGTATATACTGCACTTGATGTGGCCTGAAAATGAGAGCATTGCATGACTCTTCCACCGTTGTGAGAAGCAATATGTACCATGGTTCAAGTAATTGTTTTTGCATTTTTCATAAAGCTATGGATTCATGATAATAGGGCCATAATTACCAAATAGAATTCATACATACTGTACAGTTATTTCTGATCATTGTATTTATATGACACCCACTGATACGAAACTGACACCCACAGTACTGATATTTACTGCATAGAGACTGTAAAGAAATTTTATATTTCATAAAACTTTATCCTGAATAACACTAACAACTGTACCAACCTTTATTTTTTAATATAATGTGTCATAGATAGATTTGCAGATACAGTACTGATGATACTATATTATTATACCTTATTTTGAACTATAAATACCATTTCACAATAATATAAGGAGAGAAAACACTGCTTTTTGAACAAAAATCACTGGATTCTATAACATCACTTTCTGAACACTTGTGTCTTATAACAACTTCCCAACACATGCAGTGCAGATCAAGGGTTTAGTGGATGAGCTCTTAATGAGAATATTCATATGTACAGTAATCACAACCAGATGGCCTGGCACCTGTTTCACTCCTACTCCAACTCCAATGATTACCGTGAAGTTATTATGACTTGCATATGTTTTATTGAAATGTGCAGATTTTACTGTTGATCCTGTTTGTTGTTACACAATGGTGTTTGATGCCAAACTCCTCTCAGTCTATACTCATTTAGTCCCTGAAGGTTGTCACACAGGAAAGAGCTTATCTGGGAGTGTCCTCTTATCTCTATTGTACAGTATTTCAAAAGATTGCTAGATCATACTGTAATGAAAAGCATAAAAAAATTTATGTTTATGTTAAATCTTGAAGGTTAGAGTGGTGGTGGTTTTGGTGTGAGGGTCTGGTGGATGGAGGATGTGGGAGTAGGAGGAATGAAAAAACAGTTTGCTTACAACCTACTAGGCCCAGGCCTACAGAAGGCTAAAAGTAGGATACAGTATTTATAATGTAGCAGGAAGATAGGAGGGACAGCAAGAACAAGGGAAGAGAAGAATTTAAAGGAGAGATAATTGATGTTTTGAGAAGGGAATCAAAGGGAAATGTGGTGGGGAATATGTGTAAGAGAATATTGTTGATAATGGGAGGTGTTAATTATTTTGATGTTGAATACCATAATTGTTATGTGTATTAAAGTCATTCCGGCAACAGTGCACAGCTGTTCTTCCTTGCCAACATGTTACGACTGAAGCAAAGCAAGAATAGATTCAACCAAACTGAATCATAAGGGCTATAATCACTACAAACTAATGCTCAGTCTTCAACTTGTAGATATTGGTGCTTGGAATTAACACTCAAAGGAGATCCTCAGTCATGTCATAAATATATGGATTTGACACTATATGGGTTAATGTATATGGAAACCATGTTAGATATGTAATTAGGTTTGGGGTTCTAACTTCTTTTCACATAAGCCTGGCCCTTCCTACACAGTACATTGTTTCACTTAAACGTGCATGGCATATTATGACTTCCTGTACATGAGCTATTTTCTACCATGTTTAGGAAGCTGTTTTATATTTACAAGCTGGAAAGTTGGTGTTGTATTGTACCATTTTATACATAGTTTGTTTCATCCATATTTCTGTACTGTACTAACATTTCTGCTTTAGTAATGTTGTCACCCTCTTCTGATAATATGCTAGGTTACAAATAGTTGAATTTTTGAAATATGTTCTAAAGTGTAATGCTGTCTGCAGATGACATCACAATGACTGCGGATGGTGTGGACACCTACCACATTGTGAAGGCTGCAAAGAGATATAAGTAAGTATCAACAGCACTATACAGCTCTTTGTAATTTCTGTCTAACACAGTAAGATTTAGAGGATAGGATGATACCCTATAGTATGGTAAAATATCTTGTTCTTAGGGGAAAAGTTAATGGCAGATGAAGTCAATCCTCCTCCTTGATAACACCCCAGCTTATCCTTGGTATTCCTGTTAATGAAATATTTCTTAAAACAGTATTCATGCAGAAGCATATCCCCACATTAACAAAGGTTTGATTGTACTGTACAGTACTATATATAAAATTTCTCCATATTCATCTAGTCTCCAGTAAAGGATAACCAGTAAAGAATTTCTCTCTAGAGGCCAGGAGCTTATATAATGCTTTTATAGGTTGTACATTACTTTCAGTCTCTTTTGACTTGTGATGTTCCAATTAATCAAATAAAATGATAACTTGTATGTAGTAAAATAATACCCCAGGGTTGTCATTCATGATTCTAATGTGTAAATCATCCCACTGATTGAAACACCCCATTGTCATGCCTTATAAGACCATTAAAGCAAGTACTAAGTATTAGAGGAGCCAGTAACTAAGTCACAAAACTTTATGCTGCATGACACAATTGAGTGTAGGTGTGTTAGTACAGGTACTGAACCCTGTATTACCTTTGCAAATGGTGTTTGCAGAAGGGTATGTAATCACTCAAGTGTGTTTGTTTTTGTTGAAGTTCGTCAAGCTGCCTGACAGACGAGCCACTTGTCCCTGAAGAAGGCCAAGGTGTAGACCGGGTTTTCCCATAGGGCCCTCAAGGAATGTATGTTGTTTTAGTGGCGAGAGTGGTGTGTAGGCTTCCATTATGTATTTATAGTGTGGTGTGCTGAGTTGCGTGCTCCTCTCAGGTAGCTCATTTCTACCTCACCAATTCTAGACTGTTGTGCCCAAGTCCATGATGACAGATATAGTCGATTAATTGCTTCAGTTTCTCTGTATAGAATGTTTAAAAAAAAAAAATGTGTGTTGCAGGGAGTGCCGGAGAACAGAGGGGGTGAGCACCACAGACCTGGTGGGTCGGATGCTACTCATGACTCGACAACACCAGCAAGTATGTCAGTGTTCGTTTTTGTTTATTTATTATTGTTGTTTAAGTCATTGGTGGTAAACAATTCTGTTAACACAAAAATAATGTTTTGTTTGTTCATGTAAGGAAGAGAGATTTGAAGTGTATGACCGGCATATATAATTCAGTTCATGGTATGTGTGTATAATTTGTGTCGGAGAGCAATTAAGTTGGGTTTCCGACATTATTAATTTTGTATATGTATGTGACTGTGTCCTATGTTTAAAGGACGGTATTGTGGAATTGACAGAATGTAGGAATGTTATTAAGGTATAGCAGTGGGATCTTATTTTGTACCAGTATGTGTATTGTATGTATATATCTGTGTATAGGTGGGTGAGGCAGAGTACCTGGTGGAGCGTGGACACTCCGACAGCCTAGGGACAGACGCCAGCGCTCGCTCTCCCTGGACTGGTGTTACTCAGTTCCTCCCTACCACACAAAAAATTATACAGTTCTCATCAGGACTCACCCCAAAGGTATGGTTCTTTGGTTATAGGGGTGCCAGTTTCACAAAATAAATGTTTAGACCATAGGCAAAAAATGTCATGGGCTAAGGAAATATGTTAACTGGTGTGGTTTCCCCTTTGTCATGTATTGTACAGGCCTTCATAAAACTTTTGGCACCCTCCACAACGGTCACTGGTATAGACGGCGTGAATATGTGGTTCAGAATGTCTCGTGTGGTGTGGCTTATGGGAGTAGTATACTTTTGTTATATTAGAGTGCCTTGATTCCTCCAAAGTATACCAGGAAACAGGACCAGATTAACAAAAATAATGGTTACCTGTTGCTTGGAATAGTTTGGAGGAATTGGTTGCCTCTGATTGACTAACCCTGTACTATATTATTTAATGTATCACTTTGTGAGGGTGCTGAATATTTCTTGAGGGTCTGCACATTGAGGCATTCTATTAGTCATAGTTATAGCCTAGCCCATGAGTTTTGATTGCATACTGTCCCTATTCTTTTAATTCTTCCCTCACCACAAATTTCTGTATTTATAATCAACATGAGCTACATATCAATATGTCATATGGAAAATACTAGTCACCCAAGTAGAATGATTATTTTTTCAGGGAAGCATTGCCCTCACATCTTATTCTTGCCAAATGTAATGTATATCAATACACATTACACCAAACATATACATTAAAGGTAATTGTCTGCTATTTCTAAACATGGGAGTCCACTCCTAATATAATACTGTGCTGTATCAGCTGTAAGGGAACTAATAAATTTTTGTCAGGTTTAAAATACACATGAGTTGGGTCTTACATAAATCAAGCCTAATATAAAGGTATCTCTTCTGTTTGTTCTACATTCTAGCCAGGAGATAGGATCGTGTATGTGGCAGGTGCATTTGACCTCTTCCACGTGGGTCACCTGGACTTCTTGGAGAAGGCCCGGCAGCAGGGCGACTTCCTGGTGGTAGGGCTTCACACTGACCCGGTGGTTAACCAGTACAAGGGTGCCAACTATCCAATCATGAACCTTCATGAACGGGTTCTCTCTGTCCTTGCTTGTAAGGTTGGTATTACTGATGATATTTGTGTTTGTGTGCATTAGTGCGAATGTGTCCTTGTATTTTGTTCTTTTTCTGAAGTACCAGATCTTTCTGTGAATCTGTGTCACCAGTTACTGGACAAATATGAAAGCCAGAGCGAAGTAATTGTGATGACAAAAATTAATCATTGTGATGTTGTACCCACAGTATGTAAGTGAGGTGGTGATAGGGGCACCATACTCTGTGACCTCGGACTTGATGGATCAGCTGAAGGTGGACCTAGTGTGCCACGGAATGACTGAAATCATGCCAGATGCGGATGAGTCTGACCCGTACACCGAACCCAAATCCAGGGGCAAGTTCCTGCAGTTAGATTCGGGCAACGACATGACCACACAAAGGATAGTGGAGCGCATCATCGAACACAGGTCTGGATAAACTAAAACCTTTACCGGTGCTTCACACTCATTCTGAATAGTAAATATTTGAATAGTAGTAGATACTGAATTGTACTCCAGTAAATATTTGGTATTTTCAGTGTTGTATTGTATTGGCATTGGGGATGTTGGGACTCTGTTTAGAATCTGCTATGTTCTTGTATATAAATAAGATAATTATAAAATTTCCATCCTTGGCCTTGGAGCCCTCTTTCCTTGAAAAGAGAGATATGGGGAATTGATGATGATGATAATGAGGAGGAGGGAGATTATTTTAAAGTACACTCCCTACTACAAGTAGAAAATGATAAAAATACTGTATTGTATTGTACAGGTACTTGTATCACAAAGAGGATATAGTTTTACTTTGCCTTACTAAAGTACTGTACTGGTAATATGGGTTTTGTTAGAAAGTACTGTAATCCAAATTTGGGACTGGCACTCAGTGGGTAAAGAAAACAAAATTATCCCTAGCTTTATTTTCTCTCTGGCAGGCTGGATTACGAGGTGCGCAACAAGAAGAAGGAGAAGAAGGAAAAGGCAGCTTACGAGGCATACATGATTGCCAAGGCTAAGGGCAGCACGGAGATCGACCCTGTGACGTTGGAGTGACGGTCGGAGTCGGCCTCAAGGTCACGCTCGGGTTCAACTAAGAGTTGTTTTGTATTATAGCACGTTGAAGCTTTTAAAAAACCTTGGGCGATGGGGACTTTTCTTGTGAGACAAATAACAATTGGGTATTATTCCAGATTAAGTGGGTTCTTGATATAACATGAATGTCTTTTTACATTTATCATTCAGCATAGGACTGAGTGTAGAATGTAGAGTGTGGAATGAAATTGTATCAAGGGTCTTCTGAATGTTTTATACAGTAAGTCTTGAGCTGTTCTTAATGGGTTAATTAGAATACTCTTTATCCTTTAGGTCAAGAGTGCTCGTCTCTGACAGACAAATCAGGAGTTGGATGGGAAAAATGCAATGTTAAGCATCAATTGATAATTACTAGTTGATCAATTATCTCGGTAGTAAAGATAATTAAGTCAACAAGAAAGGGTACTCATATATCCAAATGTTTGAAAGTTGTTAGTTGAGTTTCTATCTTGATAGTACAGTGTTCCCCAAATCTGGAACCTTGAAATAATTATCACTACATCATAGGTGCATGCTTCACAGCACTGCATGAGTGAAGGATCAGCAACAAAATAGTACATACAGTAGATGAATTATGCTCAGTATGTTGGACCTGAGAAAAACTAACAATGCCCAATCCTTTGCTCCATGTATCTGTGAGGTAGTGCACTAAAGATTCCAAATTGGGTTACCCTGTAATATACTGTATATCAAAACCAGTAGAAAATAGGCAGTACAGTATATCCAAATAACAAAAGTTATTTTTGAATACTTTTGCGTTTATAATTCTATATAATATTTAAAGTGAAAATTGGTGCAGGGTATTGCAGATTGAGTTCCAGTAGGCCCTTGATATTACCCAGGATTGTAAAGTACTTCTACCAACATTTCATTTCATTTTCAACCCTCAAATGTTATTCAAGACTTGTCATCTATTTTCATAAACATTTAGTACAGTACTGTAATGTAATAGTCCTTTGTTAAATGAAACTTGCAATGATATTGGTGGTATATCAAGGGCCGATAATTATCATTGTATATTTGTCATAGGCGGTACCACATTCATTGTTACAATATCTATGTAGTGAGCAGTGATTATTTTAATATTTCTATTATTTTTCATCTTCACTGATAACACAATACAAGATGCACTGACAATTTTTAAAGTAATGCAGTTATTACCAAGTACTGTACTGTAATAATTTTTGTAGTGATTTATGGTATATAGGTAGCACACGTTTATTTGAAGAACACATTGAACACAATATCCAATTCATGAGTTAGAAGAATTATTTGAGTAGTTTAGTTGTATTACAGGATTTATAGTTATAGGGATATTCAAGCACTAGAGGATGTCCAGTTTATAAAATTTATTTTATATATTTTCGAGTTACTAGATCTTAGTATAGTAGAAATACGAAATGTATTTTAGAGTATATATTGTTTATAATACAATTTTATTGCTGTTTTTATCATTTTTGTGGTCTTGTGTATATTTTTGCACAGCAAGTGGGTGTCAAGGATGATGGCGTATATGCAAATATTTATCTGAAGCGCCACCTTCTGAGTACTCTGGGTATCTCTTTAACCCTTGCATGACGAACATTCTCCATTGATGTTAAGGTCATGTGTTGTTTGATACTGAAAGTGTACCTTATTTAAGTCGTGAGCTTTTGTTTATTGTAATAGATTTACCAATACCTTGTCGGATGTCATTACAGTACAGTAGTACTTTTGTATCATTTCATGTTTTGTGATACAAATAGATCCAGATTTTGATGTTCAGATGGAAGATTACAATACTGTATATTACAAAAATCATACTATTATCACAGACCTTCTCATGTACAGCTATGAAAACACATGTTCACCATTTTTTATCTCCTTTGTGCACAGTCAACATGTATGCCCTTGCTCAACTTTGCCACTTTAGGGATGAATCCGTACATAGTATATATTCTACCAGTCCCCAAAATTAATTTTTTCTTTGCTGGTTAACTTTTTATATGGTGCTCATGTCTTTCATTAAATCTAGAGTTTTATTCCATCTTTACTGTCTGTTTGATTATTGAATTTATTTCTACAGTATAGGCTTTCTTTTATGTAAATTACTTTATTCCTGGTTTTTATTTGGCCATGTCTGATTGTTATTGGCTCTTTTTATATGTCTTCAGCCTTATGAGGGCCCAGGCCTGCTGGGCCTTTGGCTCTAGCCAAAATATTCTCTGTTACTCTTCTTTCTCTCTTACTTGAGATGACAGTGGAAGGTGGCACCTCAGGTAGGAATTAATGATCTGGATATTGCACTAATGATGACATTAAGCAGACTGTATTGAAGTTTAAGGAGTAAGATGTTGTTATACAAATGGGAATTGCTAATTACTTTGGAGTTTAGACTATGTGAAAAAAAGCAGACTTCTACAGTATAGGAGATTTTTTATGACACATACTGCAGTTAGAACTCAGAAGCCTCCAGTTTGCCAACAGCCAGCTTAATGTATAGTCACTACCAGGTGTGATGTTCCTTGCTTTACCCCCTCTAGGTCACAGTTCTTTGTTTTGTACAATGTTGCTGAAAGAAGTTCATGTAAAAATGTTATGGGCTAGACAGAGATTATGACCATCAGTACTGTACAGGGTAAAGGTGGGGCATCACATATGGAGATGACTTCCAAGTGTCTACCTGCATTTTTCTGTCTTTTATTATTATGTACAATAGCATATCAAGTCTTTAATTGAGAAAGGGAAGACCAAGGGTTAGTTAAGCAAAGGCATTGTAGAAATGTGGTGTGGGATAGGGTGTTTGTATTGAAGGTGCTGTGGTGAGTCATGGTAGGGTGGCTAGGTTGCTAGATGTTTGTAACCCATCATGGACAAGAACAAAGTTGTTTGAGGAGAAACCACAAACAACAGCCAAGATCACATGCCACTGCAGAAGGAGAAAGAGAAATGACAGAAACCTATTCAAAAGCCTTATAAAGGGAAGAGGGAGCACCTTTTGATAACTCTAGCAGCATATGTCGTTGTAATTTTACATAGCATTTTTAAGATGTTGGCCTGTAATATTCTTTTTTAAAGGGTGAAGTACAGGACAAGGTGGGGCCCATAGTCTTCCCACCTCTGCACACTACTTACTAAGAGAAAGATTAATAGGGTTTGAAAGAAGATTGAGAAAAGGGGGGATACTTGAAGAGCTGAAAGATGTTTATTCCATATCAAAGGGACATCAAAACTCTTTCAGTCAGTATTGCAGAAAGCTGGATTTGTAGCTGATGTCCTTTCACCTCACAGTTCATTGTGTTTCACTAGACCTTCACACTGTGGGACAAAGGCAGGAAAAGTCATGAGTTATGTCATGGCAGATTAATACAATGGCTATATTTAATGTTAAAGAGCCATCAAACTGATCAAAATCATTGCCTAGTTCATTACTCTTCTTGCCCTTGGCCACTTCTACAACACTGACTGCAGGTCAAATGTTATCTAGTCATGCTGACAATAAGTTTATCTTTCAACTTTATTATGAAAACAAGGATAGATATAGAGGTACTGTACTTTGCTTTTCTTTTCTCAGCGAATGGGTACAGTAAGTGAATGTCAGGTTTTGCTAGTTTATTTTTATCACCTGTAAAAAATATCACATTTTAATGACCAGCTGTGTAGTATACAGTAACTCTATGTGATTTTGCTTATCAGATAATGCTAGAGAGATTTATTCATGTAATTTGCATAGTCAGTAAAACTGACTTACACGTACTGTACTTACATGAAGTGCTTTGTCCATGCCACCATATTCTGGAAGTGACTTTAAGCAGATCTCATTTTATTTACAGTCTTCTTATTCAGTATAATTCGCTACATCATTGCAGTACACCTTACTCATGTGTTTAAAAAATTATAATAAGACTGAAAGATGCAGTGAAAAGAAGTTGCAAGACCTTCCCTTGTTTTAATAATAAATGTTTAATGAGGATGAAAACCATCTGTACTACTTCTCTTCCCTGTATCTCTGCACAGTCACACATGTATATAACGGTTTTGAATTCTATAGAAAGAATGAGGACCTTTCAGTGTTTACTAAGAATGATTGGTCTTGGAAAAGTCCCATTCATATGATAACTGGAGATATATTATTGTGTATATAGGTGGGATGATGAATGCTTGTGTGAATGTAAAGACTTATGTTATATGTGTGTGTGCATTGATAGGGCTGCCTTACTTTGGCAAGAAGAGGATGAAATGTCATATACTGATTTTGTTAGTAACTTGGGCTAGTCAAGAGTGCATAATACAAATTTTGTTTATAGTCTGGTCAAATTTAAAATAAATTTATTTAAGTTTTATTCATAGTGAGGATTTTATTAAAAGGGCCTATGATAGAGTTGGAGAAGTGGAGTTGACAGATTCCTCCAGCACCTAGAATGAGGAAGTCCTGTTTCATGGCATCATTCAGAAACATCAGTTGACTCTGGTATTCCAACACTTATCATGGGCCCCAATTTCTTGCTCTATAGTGTCTTACCTATGGCAATATTGTGTACAGTAGTGGACACAATTTATACCTCTCCCTCTGCCCTGTAGTAATTCATAATTAGATTGGTTCTATGTATTTGAAAGGTAAAACTAGTGTGCACAGTTACTGTATCTTGTGTTTTCTTTTCTGCATGACTGTTCATTAATGTAACTGTATAAATAGTTACATTTTCAAGTCATTTTAATAACTCATATTTGTAGACTCATGGGCGAGATAGAATTTTTGTCCACAGCTGTACAGTATAGTAGTTTATATTAAAGTGCTCCGAGATGTTATGAGATTTTTGGGCGACACGTTCTTTTATTACTTTTGAATACATAATAAAGGCAGGTGGTGAATCTGAAGGCCGAGGTGGAGTGGGGGTTTAGTTTAAATTTACCCACATACAGGTAAAAAAAAAGGTCTGTTTACGACTCCTAATGCTTTTTAATGCTATCTTACTGAAATCTGTTATAATTTTATTGTTTTTAATTAGACAATTCTGAGGACAGGTATTCCTTTGGGAATGAGTACTGTGCCAAGGATTGGAGGATATGAGTGGATGTGCAGAGAGAGGTTTGTTCCTAGCAAACACCTTTGAGCACAAGATGAGCCACAGATATACATAGAAGAGGAGGGCAAGTGAATTGAATAGACTACATAGCCATTGATGAAAGATTGAAGAAAATTGATGGACACAAAAGTTGTGAGGCAAATCTTCAAGTGCTGAAACCCCTTTGGGTGTTCTGGTCAAAATGATGCAAGGAAATGAGGGAATTCAAATATCTGCGAACAGTTTTGTGAAAGTATGGGAGCATGGAAGAGGAGATCAGAGAGTAGTGTGTGGTAGACAGATCAAGAAAATATTTGGGGAAAATTGTCATGGGTAGAAGTGAGCATGAAAGTAAAAAGGGGACTGAAAAAGTGTATAATCCTGCAAACGACGACTTACCATATGCATCAGAAACATGGACATGGAAGAGGGTCCAACAGTCTAGAATAGACGTGGAGGTAGCGAGTGGTAGCTCTGTGCTGCCTTGTATCTGCCTCAAAAATTGTGCATTTTCCATGTGTCAGGCTCATACGAAAGGGAGGGGAGGAAAAGAGAAAGTATGGAAAGTGTAATGTATGGTAGATCGTGGCAAAAGAGATAATATATATCAGTAAATAGAATGCAATCCATAGTGAAGGAGGCTGTACATAGTGTGCTGATGTAGTAGTAGGAACTGATCTTTATATATACTCGGCTTAATATTACTAACCATAAGAAAATGAAGTAGGGTGGTTGTCAAAAGGGCAATTGTCTTGAATACAGTATGGTAATGGATGGTTAAGTTTATTTTGTTCATTCATGAGGCCCCTGACCAACATCAATATATGTTTGGTAATATTCCAAACATACAGTAATGTGTAAACCTTAAAACATTTTTCAGATATTGGATTAAGCAAATTTAAATGTTCGGCTTACAGGAGTGCTTCCCTCCAGGAAAATATTGCAGGAAAATGCATTTTTCAAGGGTTAAAGGATTTTAGAAGTTCTTGAAAAATGGGAAGAGTCATGGGACCATTTTACAGATTTGATACAGATGTTAACAGAGGGTAGATCCTGGGTTCACTGGGGATAGGGGTTACTCTCCCTCCCCTTCCTTTTTCCTGGTCTGTCCATGGGTTATACAGCATTCAGGAAAAGTCTCTTGCTAAGCAATGATACGTATTGACGAATAAGGTTGCTCCATAGATTTTTGGGAGCTATCATACCAGTTGTTGTTGTTAACAAGTCTTATAAGTTTTTTTGCATTTAGCTCCATGTACTGTTCTATGCAGTTGGAGGGAATTTGCCTCAGCTGCTACATGTAAACAGAGGGTGCCAATAGAACCCTTAATTGGTTTAAGAAGTGATTATTCATTATGGTAATTTGTTGATGCTTAACACTATATCTCTCACCATTACCTTATGATGCAGAAAGAAGCATGGAATAACTTTAATTCAAATGGAGAGAGGCTGAGGCAGTGTTTCCCTTCATCTGCTTGGAACTCTACAAATACAGTACAGTATAGCCTTCTACTTCAGGCACAGCTTTGCTAATCCACTTCCACTCTCTCCGTGAATTATGATTGCCTAGCACTGAAAAGGGATTGATAGAAGATAGGCAGGGTTTAGATGAATCATACCTCAAGCATGCAGCCTTCTGCAAGAAAAGTCATGAGTTGGATGACCAAGAAAAGAAATGGTGAATGAAACCAGCATACTGTTCATCATCTCCTTGTCCATGGCTTTTCTTTAGAAGTGTGATCATGCTAAGTAACTCGGTGGAATTGTGGGATGCTTTAAGTTGTTTATGGTTCTTCAAATTGGTACCTGAGCTGTGATTATAAGCCTAAAATAAAGCTGTTTCTTATTCTAGTTAATTAAGAAAGCATTTCCCCGATTGTTAATCGTTGTTGCATTATTATTATTACTGTTTCCACATCTCAGAACTGGAGTACAGTACTGTATTTCCCTTCAGCACTGGTAGTGAGTGATGTGTATTATACAGTTGTAAATAAGGGGCCGATGGACGTGGAAATGAACTTTATGACTCCTGTTATCTAGGAGCAGTGTTCAGCTGCCTGATTCATTGTGTCATCTTATATTTAGCAAAATTGTGCAGATACTCTTTGTAGCTTTTCCATAGTTGGAGAATTAACTGTCTGCACAACTGTAACCACAGTATAATAAAACCATTACTACAAAGAATACAGCTGTTTCATGACTACTGCTGCTTGTCAGTCAGAAGCATTGCTGGGAGGAGTGCCACTCCAAATCGAGTTGAAATAGCTGAAGTGCAACTACTTTTGAAAACCAGGAGCAGTGCTAGTAGTCACTCCTTTTTTTAATGCAAATATACACAAATGTTGCCACTCCTCACAAGTCAAATGCTGGTCTGACCATCAATAGTTGCTGGTTTGGTGATAAAGGCCAGATTTAATTTTCTCTGTAATCATTAATTTCCTGTTATTAGAATAGATATCTTGTGATTTAAGTTTAATTTCAGCAATATGACTAGTTATATTACATCTGCTTGTACAAAAACATTATTGGACAGTATGGCTTCAATGGATAGCCTGGTGCCTCAGTGAACCACATAGAGTAACTGTCACAGCATAAAGTTTTACAGCTTATAGGGAATGGTGTTTTTAGTTCCTGGAATAACGCCTTGAATGAAGGAAGTTTGTGTTACCAAAAAAAGTGAAGTTTTATAGAAAATAACTTCCAAGCTGGAGGCAGCCTTCTTGGCAAGATGTGTAGGAAGATAGACCCCACCTGCCTTCAGAATCTCGCAGATTCTATCCCCAAATGACTCCTAGAGTGTCTTAAGAGATATGGGGTGTTCAAAAATTATTAACGTGTACGTTACTAATTTCTATGATATTCATATCATAGGGTCATGACCCTAAATATTCCAGTCATAGGCATATTTTGTCATCTTACATGGCACCAACTGTATTTAATCCATAATAAAGTTGTAACGGCACACTGGTAATTCAGTTACATCAACTTTTGCTATTCCTACTGGGAGAGAAAGTGGCTCTCCATTTTAACAGTACAATAGTGTGGACAACACTGGCACTGACTTTATATAATTCTGTATGAAAACACAACAATTAATTCTGTATAAGGTTTATATGAACAATCTAGTATGTTCAGTAGCTATTAGAAATGAGCCTGATGAGGTGGGATGGAGGAAGTAATGAGAATGTGTATGAAACATCTGCACTACATGTTTTCTTTATGATATGCTTGGGGAATATGTAGCCTAGCAAAATTATAAAACATTTAACAAGATATCCCCCATAGCGTTGTACTGTATTGTCTTCACAGATGTGAGCAAACCAAGGTTTTGGGCGCTCCTTTGGGCCCGAGCCACTGTCGCGGCGTCGCCCATTTCTTTTACCCTTCTATTCTGTGGCAGAAGATCTATCTGGCCTCGTACGATATCCTTTCTTTCAATTTCATTCATTTACAAGATTCTAGCCAGTTGGGTCACTTGGGTGGTATTTAAATGTGCCGCCACGCGGACTAAATTTTTTATTCCACAAGTGAATTTTCTTGTAGGAAACCCACCAAATATAAAGTAATGGGACATGACGTGCATGTGATCAGGTTTCTTAAAAAAACATATGTTGTTTAGGCACATGATGTTTATCAATCCCAATATGAAGATTGTGTTTTGTATTGGTGGCAATTACATCGCGCCACACGTGGTGGTGTCGAGGTGAGCCAAGGAGCCATGAAACCAGTATTACCAACCTGGCTATTATTATCCACAAATCACAATAAACAAGAGCCCCAAACACATACAAGTTTCCTAAGATAACCTTTTTATGTTGCATATACAGTAGGCATCTTGATAGGAAAATATTAATTATCATTACACCAAAATCTTTGTAATAGATTAAAGAAAATAGAGATAAAATATGACAACTATTATTATGGATAGTAATAGATTGGCTATATAAATGTGTGTTGTAGATACGTGGTACTGGTAACACTGTATGTCTAAGACTCCTCCTTGGGTTCCATCACCACAACAACCATCACCATGGAAGACGCGGGCAAGCTTGCAAAGGCTCTTGTCTGCAATTTTCTGGCTAGTGAAGACAAAAAACTTGGGAATAGTGTGGTGAAGAAGTTTGCGGCTGTGAGTATATAAGTTAAAGTCATGTTAACGTGTTAAAATAAGAGAAACTAAAGTAATATTAGTGGTGGCCATTATGGTGCACGTCGTCTGGCTTAAAACACGTGTGGACACATGAGAGTTGGTGCTGTATTCAAGAACATTTATGGTGTGTACGATGGTGTGGTACTGATACGATGATTCCATATACAAACATCAGAGTCATCGTACCATTACCACGCCATCGTATGCACCATGAACGTTCTTGAATATGGCCCTGGATGTTGTCGTAGCAACACCATGAATTATAACTTACACCACCCCAAAAAAAACCCATTTGTTGGGGTATATTATATTAGGTATTTTTATATTATGCTGGGGGTAATGTTTAAGTTGGGTAACAATAATAGATAACAAATTTTGCCCCTTTTTTTGGATAATCCATTATTCCCTGTTATATGTTGAATTAATGATGGTGTGTTTTGATCGAGTGTACACATATACAAAAGAAACTTAATTACCTGTCCCTTATTTTTCAATTTTAATAATTAGTTTTGGCTCCAGATTCTTTGTTCTGATGCTAGTGATATTGTTTCACTATTACTCTATTGTTTTATCCAAAAATGTAAATTTACCAGGTAGTTAAACAAAGTTGGGGGGAAATTCTAAGGTAAATATTGAATGAATTACCATTATTGCGTACGTTTTTTCTACCTTAATTACCCACTTATTTAGACCATTCTAAGACTATTTTCTTCTATGGCATTTTCTCCGCAAATGCCCCATTTCCAAGATAGGGCATTTTGAAATTAGCCTGACCTTACCTGACCTGACCTAACCTAACCTAACCTAGACCGCATCAGACTACCGGAACCTAACCTGGGCAAACTACCGGGACCTAACCTGGGCAAACTACCGGGAAATAATCGTGATAAAGTACAATAAATGACTGGGGTAAGATACTGGGACCTAGCCGGATCTGGCAACACTGCTGCAAAACGGTAATTCTTTCAATAAATACCAATTCTAACATTAGTTTGTAGCCACAGCCATGCACTTCTTAAGTATTTCAACATAACTAACCTTTTCCACACTTATTGTCAGGTATTTTTGTTAGAATTCCTGTTATTATAGGGAATAAGAACATCAATAATTAGGAAACTGTAAAAGGCCTGTTGACGGCAGTGCATTGTAAATGCTGCTATCAAATTTTCCTTCTGCTTCAATGTCAAATTAATTTTATATTTCACTTTCATAAGTAATACACAGGAAACTGAAAATATATACGGTAAAAAATTTTGGGGTGACATTTCTTTAACCCTCTAACCACGGGCATGGGCATATTTGAGAGCGTTAAACAAAACATAAACAAATCTTTGGCAGTTGATAGTGTGTAAACCACCAAACCTACATGAATAAATGATACCGTAAAACACCCTAACTTCGGACATTTTTTACATGTTTTAGTGAATAACTCTGTTAATAATGGTGCAATTTAATTCCTGTTGGTGTCATGTGGTAGCCAGGTAGAGTACTCACTAAATCCATATAATAAAAAAAAATTAAGCACGCTAAATTTGTGCTTTTTTTTTTTACTTCAATTTTCCAGTGTCCGAAGTTAGTTAGAAATTTCCTAACTTCAGACAGCTCTTCCCAAGTTCGGACAGGGTTGTATTTTCCCTTTAAACATGAGAATGGTTAACAGCATCGATTTCTGGACATGCAGGCTGAACTTCGGACACCTGAGGAGTTTTTACAAAATGTAAAAAAAAAATTGCCGCATTCATGGCCCGAGTTATACAAATATAAAAAGATATATCCAACAATAGCTTCTTTTTTAAGCACATAAATTGAGATTACAATAAGTTGCATCATATCACATTGTAGTGAGGTTTTCTTGGCATAGATCTGACTATAAACTATTCCAAAACTTTTCTAGCCGAGAAAAAAAAAAAAAACGCATTGCCTATACACAAAAAAACAGAAGAGGAAGTGACCTCTTCTTCCAAAAAAAAACTTCACCTAAATATAAGTTGCTACCTCACTGACTCAACAAATGCATACTGAAATAACATAATAGGACCTACATAAGGTACATAATAACATAATTCCAGGTACTAATGACACACACACACACACACACTTCCTGTATTCCTTGACTTGGTTACCTGTATAAAATACTACTGTATAACTAATATAACTTTTTTCTTCAAAATAACTCATTACTGGTTAAGGCACCATACTGTAGCACCTTACAGGCAATAACTTTGGTACTGGTAGTACTAACAATCTTACAGAACTATATCACATATTATTTGGGTACCGGTTACCTGGTATCATTACTTAGGCCAAAAGTTTGTCTACTTCAATAATCATCCTTTGCTTGCGGTCAAGTACCGGTACCGTATTAAGTTGGGACTTTTTTCTGTAAAAAATAGAAATATTCATTACAAAAATCATAACATGGTTATGCATGCATATATTTTACTTTGTTCTGTGTGAACAAAGTTTTGCAGGGTTAAAAAATGCAGACCTATTTTTATTGCAAATGTCGAATATTTTCACCTACACATATTCAAGTTATTGTAATAGAATTTATACATAATAGTCTTTGAACATTCCCCTAACTAACACCATCGTTATTTTTTGCAAATATAGCACTCTTCCAGTACAGTTGAATTGTTACATTTTTTCGCGAAATGTCCGAAGTTAGGGAGTTTTACGGTACTTGATATTGAAGTACAAACCTTGAGCTGTCTCCTGATGTCCTTGTAAAGACTAAATGGACATCTGTAGGATGGGTAGCCAGCTCAGAATTACCACAACTCAAAATTCACTTTTACTCTCCTGACTATTTAAAGTAAGTTTTTACGCTCTGATTTCGTCATATATCATGTCAGAATCATATTTCAACACAACTACTATGAAATATAATGTCACTGTCATTTTTATGTATATATATGGTAATTAGTATAAAAGCGGAGGACTGAATATACATCCTCACACTCTGATAGATATTGCTACACTTGCTGGAAAATGCTGGTGTGACTTTTTGAAGCTCCATAGCACACACTCCTCTGTTGGGAGCCTAATCAAGTATGTCGGGTGTGCATATTTGAAAATGCGTCTGTCGACAAATGTAGACTCCCGTGGTCACCCACACTTGGTGGTGGTGTCGACAAGTGCCGGCACCCGCTATTTAAAGGTTAAGATTGAACCAAAGCTGACATATATACAGTGCAGAAATTATTTTATACAAAATATTATGACATGGTGAGCATGTTCTTATGATCTAGAACTTCCATGGATGCCTTTCTATTATGTTTTTATTTGTTCAATATTGATTGCTTTCACACACTTTATCTCCAAACTCCTTTCCAACTAAAGACCATGCCTACTTCCTGTGGAAATTTACATCATAGGAGGATGAACATGGGGAAAACGGAATTACAATATCGGGTATTATATTACAGAGCATTCTACACCCGGGGAAATTATTTGAAGACATAAGACATGAAACAACCACCAGCTTCCTTTTCTGTGAATCATTTAATATTTCAGCAAATACTGTTATTAGGATTGAATAGGATAAATCTACTGTATTGTACTTTCTGTATATAATATTAGAGTTCTCATGGAGACACTTTTATTCCAGGATTCATTGCCAAAGTTACCAGATAATGCCCCTTCAGTAGTGGATATTGTCAAGCATTATCTAAAGTGAGTATCTTGTATTGTATACTGTATGATTGAAGTGATGTTGGAGATAATACACTTAGTTTTTGCGTGGTGCTTGACTATAGCATACATACAAATTTACATACAACTCTGCTTTATATGTATAGATTATTTCATGAAGTTTAAATATCTCTTAGATATTGGAAATAATTAATGCTTTGGGTGTTACATCAGCTGTATATATATATATATAATTACTGTACTAACAAACTGGTGGGAGTTATATGCAACTTTATTGCTTCCAACCTTCCCATTTGTATTATTCATTAGGGATATCCTCCTCCCTCAATCAAAGTTTTTCCAGATAGCACTATCCTTCATATTTTTTTAAAAGGAGTGAACAGTATTGGTTAATCTGGAGCAACTGATTCCTCGAAACTAATTCAAGCAACAGGCCACCATTATATTTGTTTAGGTGGTCCTGTTTCCTGGCATACTTAAGAGGAATCAAGGTGCTCCAATGTACCAACACTGTACTACCCCCTTAAGTTAGGTCATTGTTCATGCCAAGTTCCTGTCGTCTCCAGTTCCCCTACAGATTCCTTTCGTTAATAGATTACTCAAATAATATGTAACTATGTGTTATATGATAGTTATGAATGCTGCTACTTGAAAGCTGTACAATGCAAATTTCAACTAACACTTGTATATGCACAGGACATCTCCTAATAAGCGTCGGCTGAGTCTGGAGACGCCTGCAGCAAAGAAAGCTCGAAAAAATACTGCTGTCTCTGAGGAAAGTAAAAGTAAGTAAACACATTTCACTCGGGTTTATTTTCCCTACTATCTTATTGCAGAGTTAAGTTATTTTCCCTCCCTTGAACATTATCATCAATAACCACCAGTTTTCCATTTATCAAGGGGAAGGGGGTGCCCCCCCCTCCCCATGGCCAGAGAGAGAAAATAGAAATCTGAATGGCACTCTCTCCATTACTCATTAGTGTCATGCCAGAGTTTCACAACCATATGATTGTGAGGGTATTAACACTTCATCATGCAATCCTCTTGTAGCCTATTTACTTAACCTTCTAGTTGTTGTTGTTGAAGTTCCTCAAGCTGTCTGGCTGAGCAGCCCCGAGCTCCTGAGGAAGGCCATCTAGTTTTAACCAATGCTTTCATTGCTCCTACTACACTCCTCCATTGGGTTATTTTATTGTTCACCTCATTCTCTTACTTTGCTTTTATCTTGTACTACTCTCAGGTACTTAAATTATTCAACCATCTCGAGATTTTCACCCATCCACTTGTATATTACACATTCACTCCCCTTCCCTATCCACTATTTTTACCTTGCTCTTGGCCATATTTACATACAATTTTTATATAATTTTATAATAAACAAGTTAAATATACTTTATATTTTGGCAAAAATAAGTTTACTATAATGTGGTTTGATGCCCTTACCATACCTAATTTTTGTGTGTGTGTGTGTTAGGTGAGACGTCCACCAAATTGGTAAATGGAAATGCCAAATCTACCTCATTCAAAGGAAAAAAGCCCGCCAAGGATTCAGACTCCTCAGATGAGTCAGAGGAACCCCCAACAAAGAAACAGGCTGTCACCCCATCTCAAGCTCCCAAAAAGGTTTGATTCTTAGAGTAATTTTTAGTTCAAGTGTAGGGTTCATAAAATAAGTTAGTATTTAAGGTTAAATTGAGTGAAGTATATGTATTTCCTGAACATTATTAAAATGAAATAGCTTTTGCTGTAATTGGGTGGGTAGGTTTCCCTTGGTGGAAATAATTGAATTCCTACATCAGCTGATAGCCCAAATGTAAAAGATAGGATTGTAACCAATTACTGAGGTGAGGGAGATAAAGAAGAATCCAATCAATACCATGAGTCCTGTCAGAATGTTGCCATTTGTAGAACTGTCTACCCCATATTAGATAAACTATGAACTTGATGATCAATACCACTTTTATATTTATCCACAAAGTGCCATTGGCCCAGCATGCAATGTTATTTCAATGTGTTGTGTTGCCTTCCATCAAAAGTTGCTGTGATGTATTCCATATTCTTTATGTTGGATGAAGACAGAATTACATGTGTACTTAACTAGTACTTCATGGGTTAATATGTGTTGGTGTGCTGCAGGTTGTAAGTGAAGAGAGCAGTAGTGAAGAAAGTACCTCAGAGGAGGAAGCAGCACCACCACCCAAGAAACCACCTCAGAAACCAGGTCAGTAAATCTGCTACTTTGAAACTCTTGCTTCCCAGGATTATGTAGGCTGTTATTTGCTGAATTGTAGTTCCCATACATTTTTTTATTTATATTTGTAAACTATTACTTTTTTCATAGGTATGTTGATAGCTCCTTCTATCTAGACTTCTCTTGATATGCAAAGTATTCTCTTTCAGTTGCATCGAAACCTGCAGCAGAGGAATCTAGCTCTGAGGAGTCAACATCAGAAGAAGAAGCAGCAGCAGCAGTAGTAAAGCCTGTCAAGAAGCAGGCCCCTCCACCTGCTGTAACAAAGGCAGAAGAATCAAGTTCAGAGGAATCGAGCTCAGAAGAAGATGAGCCAGCCAAGGGCAAAGCTGTGGTCCCTGGGAAGCCTGTTACTGTCACAAAGCCTGTAAGTAAGGCTGCTGAATCTAGTTCTGAAGAATCAAGTTCGGAGGAAGAAGAGCCTGCCAAACCACCGGCCAAGCAACCCATACCACCAAAAGCTGCACCAGCAAAGAAGGATGACTCTAGTTCAGAAGAATCAAGTTCAGAGGAGGAGGAGACCGCAAAACCGCCAGTTAAGAAACCAGTACCACCACCAAAGGCAGTACCAGCTAAGAAAAAGGAGT
Source organism: Petrolisthes cinctipes (assembly GCA_033782935.1). Taxonomy (NCBI): domain Eukaryota; kingdom Metazoa; phylum Arthropoda; class Malacostraca; order Decapoda; family Porcellanidae; genus Petrolisthes; species Petrolisthes cinctipes. Next base: position 87,260 of record JAWQEG010003451.1, on the reverse strand, counting down.
CAAGCTCAGAGGAATCCAGCTCTGAGGAAGATGAGCCAGCAAAGCCACCTGTAACAAAGAAACCTGCACCACCAAAAGCAGCACCAGTGATAAAGAAAGAATTGTCAAGTTCTGAAGAATCAAGCTCTGAAGAGGAAATACCAGCAGCAACAGCAGTACCACCTAAAGTCACTGCTAAAAAGACAGCAGAGTCGAGTTCAGAGGATTCCAGTTCAGAGGATGACGAACCAGCCAAACCAACACCAAAGGCAGCAGTGAAGCCTGCCCCACCAAAACTACAGAAAAAAGAGGAATCAAGTTCTGAAGAAGAAAGTGATAGTTCAGATGAAGAAGAGAATATCACTGCTGCTAAACCTGTTGCACCTGCACCTAAAGCAAAGGCCAAGAAAGAGAGTAGTTCTTCAGAGGATTCAAGTAGTGAGGATGAGGCCCCAGCCAAACCTTCAGTTAAGGCCACATCAACACCCAAGCCAGCTGCTGGGAGCAGCAGTTCAGAAGACTCAAGTGATGAGAGTGAAGATGAGGCCCCAAAGAAGGCAACACCTAAAGCACCAGTTAGAGCTTCAAAGATAAAAAAGGAAAGTTCTAGCAGTGAAGATTCTGATTCAGATGAAGCTACATCCAAGGCAAAACTGAACACCTCGGCCACAGCCTCATTCAATGGCACAGCATCGCAGGTAAGAATGTGAACTGAATTTTTCTTCATATTCATTTGAATCTTATGACTTTCAGAGGGGAAGTAGTAAACTCTCATGAGAGCAAGGTTAATGTCAGCAAAATAAGATTATTATTTGTATATAATAATGGGTAGAATCGTTGATTTGCCAACAATGGGTAGAGAAAAAATGAAGGGCAGAAAAGAATATGCATGTCCAGTCGGCAAAAAAAGTTTTGTTACCATCCTTTTAACAGTGTGATATAATGTTGGTAGGCCTGACTGGTGAGTCAGGTGTGGCGCGAGCATGTAGGTAGTATAGGTGGAGTCGCCATGGCTCACTAATCCAGGGGAATAAAGTGAAGCCGCCGAACTGTCATTTTCGGCGCCTTCAATATGGCGGACACCAAGATATGTTTCAGTAAAAGTGGACTTCTGACCTGACATACAAAGGTATGCGCCATCTTGAAGGCGCCGGAAATGACAGATTGGTGGCTTCACAAATCAGGTCCTACTGGCGCCTCCACCTATACTACCTCCATGGGCGCGAGTGTCATATATACCTCTGTCACCCTCCCGGACCCCTCAGTGTCTAATGGGCAGGCAAGTAGGAATGACGTACTTTTACCCAGTGCTTCTTTTTCTGGGTATTTCAAGGTTATTCTTGTTCTAGAATACTCAAACGTATTTCTTTATGTTTAATGATGAATAGTTAAATAGTAATAGTTCTTGAACACTCAAAATTTAATTTAAAATCAGTTAAACCTTTGATATAAAAAGAAAGGGAATGCCTTCTGTTAAGTTGTCATTGCCGCAGCCCGCGAGGCACAGCTGCTCAGATGGCGGAGTACCAACCCTGCCGCGCTTAACCATGTTAAAATTAACGTAGGGGTGGTAACGAAACTTTTTTTGCCGACTGTCCCTTGGGTTATCATTGGACAAAGGAGAAGAGTGTGAGGAGGAGGAGGTGTCTAGTGGATGTGTGTACTTGTGTGGAGATGATGAGATTTAAGTGGGTGTGGCTTATGTCGTAGGGAAGTGGCGTCCCCGTCGCCCACCATTCTTACGATTGTGCAGTCAACCTCATTTCCCCTATGATATGGAGGGGGAGGGAGTGAGGGTTGGGGACCCCACTAAAGGCTCGGAGTTGGACCCCTTGCCTGTTGGGGCCTCGGGGGTCCTGCACTGATGGTGATTTGGCTCTGGTAACTTGACATTATGACTCCAACCATCCACCTTTAGAAAAGTAAAATAGGGTCATAATGTAATCAATTATAAATTTTCAGAGCATAGGAAAACTATAATGGATGGCTTAAAAAAATTCAAATACTGGATTTTGTTGCTCAGTCTCAGAAAGTAAAGAATCTGTTGCTAATCTCTGAACCTCACCTTGTTGGCTACCATCACTATCATAGTGCATGAATATATTATTACCCAAATGCTTAAATATCTAATCCTTAATTTAGCAGATTATATTAATTATTTATACTTTCCAGAGGACTAATATTGATACCATGAATAAATCATGGCATGGATCTATGAACACAACATACACAGCTGATAGAAGGAAGACTGTAAGTTACTATCAAGGATGATGGAAAACAGTACTGTAGCTGTAAATACATAAAGTACAATATACCAGCACTACTTTGACATTGTTTAGGTGTAGTGTGCTCACTAAGTTGGAACTGCAACCCAAGCCAGTCTGAGATTCAAACCCAAAGTGATTTGCTAACCTTTTTGTCCATATCCTTTCTAAAGAAGGTAATTCTTGAACTGTAGTTGGACTTCCTACCAGGATTTAGGCAAAGCATTTAGGGTTTTGGCACCACTTTGTACTTAACTTTGTACAATAGGTGAGCCTGTAACTGGCAGCAAGTGATTTGATTTTGGGAGAGATCTTCATCTCGCTGGGTTATCCCTCTGCAATGCTGCCAGTGAACTTGGAGGGGGAATTTGAAACCTGCGGCATAATATGCCGTGCATCATTTGTATGGTTCATAGCTTATTTGGTATACCAGGCTTTGAGATTGTTGTAGTAATGTATCATCTCCAACTTTGGAAGTTGGTGCCACCTATCCTATTCTCTGGTGTCAAGTTTCCTTTTTGTGGTCCAAGTTTCAGCTCCCTCTTTTTTAATGTCACTATAAGGTTTCTGGCCTAGAGCACAGTCTTCTTTTTTCTAAGTATCATTTTGAGAGGAAATTGACTTTTGGGTGGAGCCCAGACTGTTATTTACCTAAATTGAATATACACACTGTAACTCCAATTAATTTACAAGTAGTATATAACTGACCAATAAGATAATGTATGTTTGACCTGATTAGACAGTGCTGTGGGTGATAAAATACAAGTATGAGCATCAAGCCAGAGGTCAGTTTCCTGTAGAAGTACTATACTTAACATACAGAACTTTCCATTTCCTAGAGTTTTATTTTATTACACTTTCTTATTCCTTTACTTTGTGAATTAGTGCCTAGTGATCTTTCCTGCTGAGAATTTACTCTGGCTATGTAGCATAGATATTGGTGTCAGCTTGGCTTGGGTTTGAATTTTTCTTTTCTTTTCTTTTCTTTTCTTTTCTTTTCTTTTTCATCAGCACAGTACTGTGGGCCAAATGCAAGGAATCTCATGAGGTAGGCGATTGGTGACAGTATCCAGAAGGATGCTTTTGTGTATAGTCCATTGAGCCATTGCCTTACCCAATATTTTTCTTGGATACTATACTGGCCTGAGTCTTCATATTAGCAATGGAATATTTTAGATGGGAGGGAAACATAGGAAGGATGTCTTTGAAATTCTAATGGTCTTGGAGAAACTTGATATCTTGCTGATACTAACATGTGAAGAGAGATGTTTCTATTTTGTCAAGAAGTATCCCTGGTCCAGTGTAATTTTTTTTTTTTTTTTTTTGTTAACTCAGTCAGAAGATTATATTTTGGTTTGTTTTGATTATTACAGGAATGCACAAAAAGTTTTAGATATTCATGACATTTTTACAATAGGTGAGCCTGTAACTGGCAGCAAGTGATGTGATTTTGGGAGAGATCTTCATCTCGCTGGGTTATCCCTCTGCAATGCTGCCAGTGAACTTGGAGGGGGAATTTGAAACCTGCGGCATAATATGCCGTGCATCATTTGTATGGTTCATAGCTTATTTGGTATACCAAGCTTTGAGATTGTTGTAGTAATGTATCATCTCCAACTTTGGAAGTTGGTGCCACCTATCCTATTCTCTGGTGTCAAGTTTCCTTTTTGTGGTCCAAGTTTCACCCTCTAGGGTTCAACCATTTAGCTGTGCATAAATAGAAATACAAATAGACACAAGTACCGCATATTAGTGTAGATGAATAATGGCGAGCTTCACAGTTTAATTAATGATGTTGATTTTATCAAACACAAACAAACCAGGTACCATAAAGTGTCATAGATCCCTTCTCATGTATGACCTAGTAATTTCTTCAGATTGTATGATGGCCAACAAAAAATTATATTGCTCTGCTGAGGAAAACATCTGCAGAGGAGAGGGTTGCCTAATTATTACTGTATGTGCAAACTAGGGATGGAACCATAAATATCTGCAAGATAAAGTAATATCTAACTTTTTCCTATGTTTCTCATCCTTCCAGTTCAATATATTGCAATAACTGAATATATATGACTAGTTTACCTGATTTGCAGTAATGAGACTTCATCTAACCTTTTTCTTCTCCACCTGAACAGCGGGAACCATATAGACGAGTACGGGCGGAGGAGATTGAGATCCACCCTAAATTTAACAATTCTTTCCAAGCCAAGGTAAATATAGTACTTGTCACTTCCTGTATTTTATTTTCTGCTTTTCTCATTGTAGGAGGATGGTCAGGGAGAAGATGACGACAACTTTGGTAGTCCTCGTCCTGGCCTGGGCTACAAACATAATAGTGACAGAGGGGGCAGGGGCCGAGGCCGTGGAGACAGGGGCAGAGGCCGGGGAGACAGGGGTCGGGGTCGGGGTGGGTGGGGAGGAGGGTTTAGGAAGTTTGGGGATGAGAATGGTGAATCAGAAGAGAAAGATGGAGGAGACAGAAGATCATCTTTCGGTGGTCGCGGTGGCTTCAGGAAGTTTGATGGAGATGACAGGCGGTCTTCATTCGGTGGCAGAGGTAGCTTTGGTAGTGGGTCCAGGGGCCGAGGGGGCTTCAGGAACAATGATAATGAGAATGGTGGTGGAGAGGACAATGGCGGAGATTTTAAATGGAATCGAGGTGGATTCAGAGGAGGTAGAGACAACGACAGGGGAGGTCGAGGGGGATTCAGAGGAGGCAGAGACAGGGACAATGACAGGGGAGGTCGAGGGGGATTCAGAGGAGGTTTCAGAGGAGACCGTGATAGAGGAGGTTTCAGAGGGGGTTTCAGAGGAGACCGTGATAGAGGAGGTTTCAGAGGAGGATTCCGGGGTGGATTTGGTAATAGCCCAGGCCTGGGCATGGACCAGGGAAGTGGACAAAATAAGAAGATTACTTTTGATGACTAAGCCCAGCACATCTGACACAGGGAAAGACAAGAGTAAGTGTTATACTTCCTATGCATTACACAGAAAGTAGAGTAAGATATGGTACCTAACTTAAAACATTAGGAGGGAAGGAAGCAAGATAGTAAAATGTAAGGTGAGATTAGGTATTAAAATATAATTGTAGTGGTTAGCTTGGTTGCTTGGTTGAAAAAAATACAGTGCAGGTATATTCAAATGTTTGTGAAGTATAGTAAATAAACAGATATATTAATGGCATTGGCAAGGATTGTATGGGACTGATAATATTGAGGATAGGTGATATAGAGGATGTGGAGAGGAAAAAATAAAATGCTGTATACTAGGGATGGATTGCTTGAAATATTGCCCATGGTATTATAACCATGCTTGTCAGAACTAAGATTAGCTGTTATGGAAAAAGTGTGTTAAAGCAGCAGTTATTAGATGAGAATACTGACAAGATAGACATTTAACTTTACAGCTTCGTAGCATCTTCACTTTTGGATCTTTGAAGGGACAGGAATAATAAAAACTTTTGTGGCAGACTATTTTTCCAAATGGGAAAAAGATCTGTGAATCTATGTGGAGGAAAGTGTTAGGGTCCTGGATTGATTTCTATATATAGTACCTTGAGACTACTCCTACTTTCCCTGTGTCACTGTGTTATAATGTTATACATTTAATTTTTTTTTTTTTTTTTTTTTTTTTGTAAGTTTATTCATGTTTCATTAAGTCAATTTCTGTACAAAAGGTTCTTTTTTCTCCAGCCTCTCCCTTCAGCATTACTATTCTTCCAACTAAATGTGAAGACACCCATATGCAAAGTATGCATGCACAGTACAATGATGTCCACTGGGGCCAATACTGCAAGAACTATACACACACACACACATCAATTTCAAGATTGTTTGCCCATTGTTTTGTAGACATTGGGAGATCAAAGTTTCAGCTAAACCTGTGCTATATATGTAGTGGGCTGCCAACTTATTAATTATAGTTTTGTTTATAAGAAGTTGTGTGTGTGAATATCAGCACTGATTCATGCTGGTCAAATGTGTACAGTATTTTGCAGTTGACAGTACAATAATTGATATAATTTTTTTCTCCTAGCAAGGATGCACTGGTAACCAAGACCAAGTACAATAAATTTTTGCACAGATAAATTTATTTTCCACTGATTGTATACTCGGTTACCATAGTCTGTAGCCCACCTGAGTCGAAGCCCGAGATATGAAGTAGGCAGATTCTGGATGACAGCCCACCCAAACCATCACAAGGCTATACACACACATCTCAAACCAATGGAGGCTTTGGGTGGGCTGTTGACCAGAAACCACCTGCTTCAGTTTTCGGGCTTCGACTCAGGTGGGCTAGAGACTATGGTATCCGAGTGTACCAGTAATATATTGTGATCGTTTGGTTTTGCAAATCACACCTGCTTTGTAAACAATTCCTGATAATAGTAAAACAAAGAATGATACTGGAATATCTTGGAATGTCATTTATTACATATAACTATGTTCAATCAAGGATCATAATTTAAAGTTTGCAAATTTTAAGCTATATTGCCCTGACACACAGTGCAAGTTGTATTGAAAATTACTACTGGAGCTCCTATCAAGTTTAATGGGAACAGATATTAACTAAATGCCACAGTAGTTTATTGTAGTAATATATGTAGCAAGCTCCCAAACACCCATTTTCACATTTATCATCTGTTGCTTTTTAGTCATTGGATTTGCATCTTAAATGTTATTGTAAAACATGCTAAAGAGCTGGCCATGAAAACTACCAGAGGGGTAGGATGTTTATCCCTGGCATGGAGATGTGAATGTAAATTGTTAATGTGTTTGTCATATTGCAGCGTGGGGCGCAAGGGTCATGGGGGGAGCGGGCATTCTATGACCTAAAGTCCACCCAGGGCAAGAATTTCCGAAGTGAAAAGAACAAGAAGAAGAGAGGCTCCTATGCTGGTGGCATCCTCGATATGGGAGTCAATTCCATTAAGTTTGACTCTGACTGATAATCTTTTTTCTTTTGGTTTTTGTAAACCAAGTGTGGTATGTTTAGAACAATGAAGGAAGTGCATTTTCAATTTCACATCCTTCCTTGCATCTCGTCAGTACATTAGGATGGTACAACAGTGCCCTTGTGCACAAATAGTTGTATTTTGTATCTTGAATTTGTAGGAATCTTTTGTAACAATTATACAAACATTTGCAATCAAACAATATTCCATGAAGAGAGACTGCAGCATCTCCATTTGTTTTTAATGATACCACCTTGAGGCATTTATTGGGGAATGCCTTGGATTTGAGCTAAATTCCTGTGTTTTGACCCCTGAAATGTCCTACTGCAGATTCATTTGTATTATAAGTGAGATGTTGATACATAAGAGTATATTTAGTTGTTACAAATGCTCAGTAAGTAGCCACGTTTGGTTCAGCAGCCAACCTTTGTTATGATGAATCATTGTTTATACTATTTATTGTCCATTCAGTATATTTACCCTAAAAGTGAATATATAATAATACTCCTTAAGTTTTCAGTATACATACATTTCACAGGTTTCTTGATTTGGACCTACATACAGCTAAAACTTTTAAGGGTGCATTTCAACTTGATTATATGAATACAGAATGAATATGTAATAAATTATTTGAATTTGTAGTTCTTTAGGGAGATGTGACTTCAGGGGACAGTATACTTCAGGTGAATTACAGTGCCTTGATTCATCTAAAGCATGCCAGGAAACAGGACTAAATTAACCGATATAATGGTGGCTTGTAGCCTGGAATAGTTAGGGAGGAATCAGTTGCTCCAGATTAACCAACACTGTACTGTCCCCTTAAATAAATGTGGCTCAGAAAAAACATTTTTCTGAAGTAACAAAAATAAATGTGAAATTATTAGCAACTTCACAGGCATTTATTGCATTATATTGGTATATCATTGCACTTAGACTATATATTTTTAACACCCTTGGACATTTGTAGTTTCAACTTTTTGTCTGTGTGAATGCCAATGCCTACACTGATGTCTGTCCAAGTGATGTAGGTGTTATCTGTGTTTGCATCATACAAATCAGTTTAAGTTGCAGTAATGGTTTCATAACAAGCCTGAACTTGATAATAGTTATCTAGATATACTGAGCACTTGTTATGAAACTTTTGCTCGTTTATGGGTCTGTTATTTCTGTGAATCCGAGAAGTATTTTTAAAATAAACCTTAAAAATATATTTGATTTTTATGTCTATAAAGGCCTGTTTACACAAGTGGGGATGTCCGGCGGGCAGCGCTGTCAAAGGGCAAATTCTACCGGTCATGCCTGTGAATGTTGTCCACACCGCAGAGTCGATGAAGAGACGGACCTGCCTCACGCTGCCAGTAGGTGGTCGAGTGCGGTACGATATAGCTGTATTGACTCAATTGTTATTGGTTTAGACCAGAAGATGCTAGGTGGCTCACTGTACGAGTCTTGGGTTGACATCACAAGATGCGAGGCAAGCTGAATATGGTTCCCCAATAATAATTTGCGTCTGGCAGCTTTGTAGCTCCTCAATTCCCCGGGCACGGGATTGTGATTTCGCTAGACATGGGTTCGAACCTTTCTCTGGTTTGCCCGTTAAACGTGCCCGATGACTGGCATGTCCCCCGATCAGCCCTGCTCGTGTAGACAGGCCTTATGGATCTTTCCAGGGTATCTGTTTATATATTTCATAATCATTGTTTTGCATTGTTCAACATCCTCTCCATATTTCATAAATTGGATGCATTCCTTGTTAAGGCTGGCAGCTTTCCAAGCTGTTTTGACTGTTGCTCCTTTTACAGGGGTCTTTTCCTTTACTGTATAGTCATTCCAGCAAAGTGCAGTAACAGGATCATTACAGATGGGGAGTCCACTTCATATAGAATACATTCATATGGTAAGTCTTTGGTGAATAGGAGAGAATTGTCTGAGTTTAGTGTAAATACATCTCGTATTAAGTGTCGAAGTTCCTCAAGCTGTCTCGCCGAGAAGCCCCCGGACTCTTGCCCCCTTCGTAGGGACGGGGGTATTTTGTGGCTGTTTGGCCCCCATGGCTTCTTTCTCTTGGTAGCCCTGGGGGGTGGTCCCATGGCAGAGATGCCGCCACGCCAGGACCTCGTATTTAGTGTAAAAGCAGATAATGAGACAAGAAATTATTCATCAAATTTATTGATCTTTTCATCATTAATGACAAACTTGAGTTTCAAGTTAACTTTGTCAATACTCCAGCCTGGCACCCCCCTTTTCCTGAGGTTTTCTGTAAAGCAAATGTACAGTAGTTTTAAACTAGTGTAATTCACAAAGTTGAAACTAGTTATAATCAATTTGGAAGATAAAATTGAAGTACTATTCAGTACCTTAATACATTGTCTTTATTAATGTGCAACATACGTGAATGAATCACTCCGGGACCATATAAATGTCCGTGCAATAATGAATGGTAAATACAGTACTAGGGGTTAAGCTTGTTTTTCTCTGACATATTTCAACAATATCATTTGGCCTTTTGAACATTGTACCCTGGCAACATTATGTATGCAGTGTATCCGAGAGTCCAAAGAGTGTTGGAGAGCAACTAGACAGTTCGAACAAGTGAATTTTCCAAACCATTCTGTTCAGTTGCTCTCCAACACTCCTTGGACCCTGGTCCAGCACTATCAGCCATGGCTGTACAGCTTGAACGGAAATTTTCCGTTAGAGCTGAAGAAGGAAAAAAGGCTATTTGCATATTCAGCCAGTCTCGGGCCTTCAAGCTGAAAAGACCTATGTACTATATCGTCTTCATGTGCGTATGGCAACTGGCAAGCGGCCTGAGATCGCGGAATATTTTTAACTAACGCAACAAGACTGAAATGCTTTCACATATAAAGTTAATAGACTATTTCTAAACTCCAGAGTGCATCTTTCCCGGGCAACGCCGGGTACCTCCGCTAGAGTTTATATAAGTGTTGCCAGGCTACAATGGTCAAGAGTAGGCTGCTGCAACTATAATACAATTCCTATAATCTTAATAGGAATATGCATAATAGGGGTGTGCTGAACTTCATTCTTTTTTATAGTATGATGGTAAAACATTTTTTTTTTAAATGAATGAAAGGTTTAGTTCACACTACTTATTTAACTACACTACTATTAAAGCCAGGTATGGCCATAATGTGATAGAGTAATGAGGCCTGATAGAGCCAAGCATGCAGGTACCAAGTAGCATCTGATTCTATGATATTCTAAGAAGAGACATGTAGATACATTTTCAAAATATAATTACTGTTGTATCTGAACTGAAATCTGTACATATATTTTGTGTGCTTGCACATCCTCTTTAATGATAACTAGTAGTACACTATAGATTTCTGAAGCAGGATACCCCAAAAATATGCACACCTGATAATATTATAAACTGTCCTGATGACATTGAATGAATCATTAAATTTATGCAGTAAAACCAGGAACTTTAAACGTAGTCGTACAGGAAACATGCACTGGCACATTAGATGTGAAAGTCATAGCAGACATCCAAGAACTCTTAATTACAGAAGAAAGCATCACCCAACTCAATTGATATGAAGGTTTCTATCATTGGTTGAAAACCCGGTTATGGACGAAAATTTATCTTGTTCGAATAACGCTAAGTTACTCGGCAATGAAATGCTAATATATACAGTAGTTTTATCAAACATTTTTACATAAAAGTTTAGATAGCTTACCTTGTATATGCTCCTTCCTGGGTGTTAGATGGAGCCTGAACCGAGAATTGCCACGGAGGCCCAAGATGATGGCTGCCTCCACCACTCCCTCAGTCACCACCTTCTCAGCCAGTTCTGTCACCAGCAGTTTGATCCAAGACTCCACTTGCTCACACCTGCACAGTAAAATTAAGCTGGTTGAGTCTTCTTCCTAGACTCACAAAACACCTGTATAATAAATTAATCCTCAGGTGAAATGTGGCTTACTTATCTACTCCACTAAATATTACTGTGGCACTTAATTTTCATAACATCTTTCCCCTCATCTATTTGAATTTTCAATTATGCAACAACCTGGTCATGGTGATTTGACAATTTCTTGGAATGTCACCAAATATAATGATACTACATTATTACAGCAGTTGTAAACTTTCATAACATTAACGTCTTCCCCTCATCTGTTTGGACATTCAGTGCAACAACCACCTGGTCAACGTGAAATGGCTGTGGATTGGTGTATCGGGGATGTGGGAATATTTTCACAAGACAGGAAAAAAACCTCTACACAGTCAGTATATCAACTTGACCACCCATTGTATTTGAGAACTCACTCCCAGATATGTTTGTTGTCGATGTTTGTGGCTGCTAAAAGGATGCGGAGAAGTTGTGATCGATCTTTCTTGAGTGGGTGAAGGCGTGCATAGCAAGTGAAGCTGCCGTCCAGTAGAGAGGCAGGTGTAGATGGTGGTAGGTAGTCTGAATTCCTGGTGGTGGGGGAAGGGATGAGCACTGCCAGCACCACCTCCACCAGGCTCGCAAGCTGATACTCGCCATCACGGTTCCGATCTCGCAGCAGCTCTGGCAAGACAAACAGAGATTCACTGCTAATGCTCCAGGTACATCAGGTTAATGAAAGTGACCTACTGAAATTATTCTTACAAACTAATATTGCACAGACCAACAGCTATGGTTATACAACAATTTTTGAGGATGTTTCATTCAGAGGTGCTGCAAGTTTATTGGGCGAAACTCCGCTTTGCCAACATAATAATAATAATGTTACTAATTTCTCTGAAGTCCCGATTCATGAGTGTTAGACAAAACTCTGTGTTACTTAAATGCAGATACAGAATTTCCAGAGCACCAGGGTGTGCCATTAAACATTTCAGCTGAATGCTGCTGGCTACAGGCAGACTGAACAAAAAGAATAATTTAATTCCAGGGTGTTAGCATTTGGTCATTCTAAAACCTTTGATGAGAAGATCAGGAGGCAGGATGATAGAGTGACATGTTCTTGATGTTAAGTCCAGCAAACTGGACCATAACAAACATCCATGTCCCTTATTACCCCACTATGGGATGTAAGGGCTCTAGATCATAGCTAAATCATTTCAGGGAGTGCAGCCAACCCACTCCCAGTAGTGGCATGATGCAATTTACGATTTCCTGGCCACCCTCAAGAGCATGAAGCCTAGGTAAGTTTAGTTGTAATACACTGGTTTGGAGAGGGAGAGGGAGAGAGAATGAATACTCACTTGCCAAGAAACTGGAAGCTCGGTCATACAAGGATCGCGAGAAGGAGAACTGAAGTGCAAGAGCTGCCATGGATAAGTTGAGGTTATCACAGTACTGCAGGCCATAATCATCACCCCTGCAAGCGTATGAGTATATCTACATCAGGATTCAGTAAGATTAATTTAACAACAGTTAATGCCCTGGTAAGATTAAAAATTTTGATAAAACTGTCAATCTATTCACATTCCACAGGAGCCAAAACTTCTCGATCAGAAAAGGCTACAATCATTAAATCCTTCCTACACTGGGAAATGAATCATTGAATAAATGGAGTAGCAAGAGGTATGATTTAAGTCCCACACTAACACACATAAGAACCAGGTCACATGGCTGTTTCCACAAAAAGCAAGTAACTGTTAATGATATTTACCAAATCAAGCAAACATCACTCTTGATCCCTTCCCTGAAGTGTAATATTTACTACACCTTAGAATGCAATGCAATGTTATATTTAATTCATCATACCTTTTTTTTTTTTTATCTGACACATCAATGCGGCGGTAGCATGGGAACCAGCGCATTATATGAAACTGGAACTTGGATTTCAGCTCACCGAGGAACCAGTTGCACTGTAGGCAGGTGTATAGGAATATTATACAGTACAGTATTAGGAAAAATAAATTTTCTCAGTTTAGAGAAGTTATATGGAGGTAGATAGTGTAGCAAAGAGAATTTGTCCCTTTAAGGGACCCTGTGATGTAGTCAGAAAATTGGAGATAAATGAGTCCTTCATATATTACCACGAAACACCACCTATTTGGAAGGAGCTTGTTCTGTGGCATAGTCAGGTGGAATTAGAAGCCTCCAAGTTTCATATACGATCACAGGGCCCTTAAAATACAAGCATTGGTATCATATGCACATATCGAACACAATAAACAAAACTTTAAAGGGTCTAACTGACATTACTGAATACAGTGCACTATGGCATTGGTTACCAAGCATGAATATGTTATCATTGAATAAGGACTGTAATTGTCATAACTGCTGAAGATACAAGAGTAAAAGGTAACGAATACCTCTGTGGAGGTCTGCTCTGCAAGTCTGTGGGCCGCCTTCCACAGCTGGGTGATTATACTGACAATACATGTCAGTGTCTCTGTTGCCTCCTCATTGATAATGTTGCTTCCTGTCAAAGTAAATACCTCATATTCCACTAATTGCTTGATTCATTTTGTACCATATTAACTTATGAAACAAAGAAAATGCAGGGTTTTTAAATTATTGCTACATTTCAATATGTGAAGGTATAACCAACAAGACAGCAGTACTTGGCCATCTTGGCTCATGTTTTATTACACCCTTCCAGTTATTTTTATCCTTAGTGTTGGTTGCTAGGCAATACAGTACAACAAGAGTAGCACAGTTCCCTGATGTCTGACTTCAGGAATGACGAGTATGTTATGGTTGTAATACATACAGGATGAGGGACAAAAATATATAATAATTAAAATTGGTCATACTCACATTCATTCTCCCTTTCAAACCCACAAAATTTATTGTAGAGGAGATTATTTTCTACACTGAAGATATTATTTATTTCATTTTCTTAATATAAGTACTGTCCAAGTATTTGGTTTTCAAATACTCATGTGATGTCAACAATACCTTGGAAAAACACACATCTCCTCTGCTGGTTTGGTGCTTATGTTGAATACTCTCTACTGCTGTCAGTGTACAGTATTATAAGAGTGCCTTAAAAACTCCCTCATATGTCAACTATCAATACTAAAACTTGTTAAATTCAAACATAAATACATTTGATTACTGTACACAACTAGTAGTGTATTGTAGAGTACTGCATAAGGACCATAATAGCAGATATGAGCTGGCTCTGTTTCACCACACCCCTTATGAGAACCTGACCTTGAGAATGCTCATTGGAGCTGGGCTCCACTTCAGCCCAGACCTGGAAGAGGAGAGGGACGACGGAGTGCACAAAGGTCGCCAACTGCTGGGTATCGGAGAAGAGTGAAACCTGCCCCCCTATGGATCCCTGGACACCATCATATGTTGCCACTGGTGCCAAGCTGCCCAATGTTACACTCTGTACACACAACATAACACTGTCATTACCATCATCACTATCATGGGCATCTCTTGTAAACAAGAGGACATACAAACCTGCTTCATGTCAAGTGGATGGTTGGTGGTACCGTTCCTGGAAACCTCTCATTGTATAGTGTAGGCCTATATGAATGAAATCATCAATTGTAACATTCATCCTGATTGGCTGCCATATTTTTGCTGTATTTTTCTTTGTACTTTCTATAGAATAAAGAATAATTGTTGATAGTTATGTATGCACATTTATGTTGAACAATTATTCGTGCTAGTGTTCCTCATTAGTTTTATATTTTACAGGTGTAAGAAAATTTTGGTAGAAAGAAAACATACAAGTTGTGGCAGTTTCTTACTCCCAGGTTTACCACAAAATATTGTATGACCAGCATGATTATAATATTTGGTCATTGGAATTGAATTGCCTTAAAATTATGTATCCTTCACGAAAAGTATATTAATATATTTTTTGTGTTTTACTAGCAAATGACTACCATAATATAATGCAGCTAACCACCTGAAAATAAACAATGGTAACAATTTGCCATCTAGCTCTGCCACTTCACAGCAGGTAGGAGAGCCAGTAAAGTTAGTGTGACCAACACTAACTATTTCATACCACCTGGACAAACAATGGACTTCTATATTATAATTAGACTGAATATTAATTAGTGATCTCATTTTGTTTCCCAAAACATTGTACAGAGTATGTTACTGTGAGGTGTAAGCTTAGCAGCTCAAACCCTGCCTGTTTTAAAAATAACTGATTTACCATCATGCAATATACCTAACCATACTGTCTGTTACTTCCAATAAGAAGACTAATACCATATAACTTCTACACTCATTTCTACACCCTTGTAAAGGGGCACAATAGGGAGTTCTCATGTGACGTCACTGTGACGTCACGGTGCGCTCGGTGGCCATGTTGGTAGTCTACCTCTATGTATACAAGCAGAGGATAGTGGATATGTCTAGCACGTTTCATTGATTTGGACGAGTGTTAGACCTCCTTTAAGGGGATATTTAAGAATGTCACGGTTTTGCTGCATGGTGAGATGTTCTAACACAGACAAACTTCCTGGTTTGTCCTTCTTTCGGATCCCTAAGGTGATAAGAAACCAAGGAGAAGCACACGAGAAACTGCTGATCAAGAGAAGGAATTTATGGTTCTCCCGAATATCCAGGGAGCCAACATCAAACCCCTCTCCTCCTACTACAATCTTGAGGAAGAGCTGGAGAAATTGGGGGTTTTGGGTTGGGGAAAACCCTAATACTTACAGGAAAATAATTATTAGTTAGGAATTAATATTCTCCTCTATAATAACCATATGGGATAATAATTTAAAGTGTTAGCTTATTCAGTGGCAGATATAAAAATTATGCAGAGAAATAAAGATAAATATATACCGTGCTTCTCACAATAACTGTATGAAGGTTCAAATGGTACCCAAGTTGATGCTGGTCTTGATGTTTGTCATACCATCACTTCTTTAACTCAACCAATGGTAAAAAAGTTGTGTGCCTTTAAACTTTTGTGGCATTTCATGGACTGGAAGTTGTACTCAGGGTTGGGTGATGATATAATAAAATAGTCACATAGGCTATGACCGGGTAGCATATTCACGATCTGTACAATCGCATTGGCTGCTACTCGCGCAACAACTGCACCCTCTTACCATCTTTTAAATCTTATGCAGTTATGCTATTAATATTTGCATTAACCAGATCAATATTTATGAAAGCATAGACGAGATTTGATTGGTAGGTTTCAGAACTATGATAGCGCAAATACCAAGAACACCCTATGTTTCTAATAGAAAAATGGAGTTATCGTACATTTAGTGAAATATATAATTATACTGTATGTATATATTTCTTACACTCACAGTTATATATATATATATATACCAAGACATTTGATATACCGGTATAGGAGTAATATCTCCACTTAAAAATAGTAGCAGCCTATGTTGTGTAGATGAAGGTTTTGTAGTACTGTAAGTTAATCTACAAGACAGCAGACAATTCACCTTTCAGATGCAATACCAAATAATTTTATATATTACCAAACAGATTTTTCATGACTAATTTGGGCCTGATTTGGTAATGAAAAATACCAAATGGCAACCCTGCCAGTCTACCATCAAGGCGGATGTTTACATCGTGACGTCACGCCGATCAGCTGAGTGAGAACCCCCTATTATAGCTCTCCTCCAGTCTTCTGGCATCTCTGTCTGCTTCCAAGAGAAGTTGGCCAGAGTTTGACACAAGATGGAGGACAATATGCCAATGTAATACTTTAAAAAGACCAGTGCACTTACATACCTGCCAGGTAGTAAGGGGGATGTGGTACTCGATGCAGTTCTGCTCAGCCAGCACTGCCTCCATGAAGGCTGAGAGCTCCTGCAGTAGCCTGATCCGCCATTTAGTTGCCGTCATGGTGTTGGAGGGACTGTCCAGAAGCACTCTCCTAAAGTCCACCAAACCCACACTGTTTTTCTTCTCAGCAGTTTCAACAAGAGGGTTTTTGGCCTGGTAAGTATAATAAATCATCATTATTCATTTTTTTTTTTTTTTTTTTTCTATATGTTCCGACACTGGACATAGGCTTAATCAAGCCCGTTACCGTGGCCCAGGTCAACTGCTACTCACACACACACACGTCACGACTTCCGAACTGGTACCCAGCCACAGAGGGAGGGAAGTGAGGGTAATTCCCAAATACTGCAGCTGTTATGGTACCAGCAAGGGTGTTTTACGACGTTCGGTGGCCTTATTGTTAGTGCCTCAAACCCAAATCGGAAGAGTAAATATTCTCAGGCCCTCACCTGAGAGGATCGATCTCCTGACCTCTAGGTTACGAGTCCAGAACACTAACCACTCGGCCACCTCCCCTACATGGGGAGTCTCCGTGGCACAGGTGTTAACATGCCTATCTCTTAAGTGACAGCTGTACTGGCAAAGGTGTGATTCTTGTCAAAGTATCCTCAATGCTGCATTATGTATCATTATATTGAAGGAAAACACTGCAACTCGGTGGGGCATCAGTTTTGAGTCATGAGGAAGAAAAGCTTATGGGTCACTGCATGAATAACAATATGAGAGAACAATACAGTACCTTTCTGGAGATAAGGTTAAGGAAGTTTGTGAGGAGTGTGGAGGCGTGGCGAGCCATGAGTGCCGGACAACGTGTCACCAATAAATTCATCACTTTGAGAGAGTCGCCCTGGACGTGCATGTTGAGATGCACCATGGCACAGGAGAGATGTGTTGCAATCACATTCATATAAGGCTCCAAGTGCACACCAACCTGACAATGGACATAAATTAATTTTATTTTTTGCCACACTGGGCTTGCCAATTCCAATGCTGTAATGTAAAATAATATGCTGTCAGAAATAATGCAAGTGCAACAGATTATCATTTTACTGAAGAGTTCCTGAAATGCTTTATTAACAACTTACAGTAAGTATGAAGGTTTGTTCCAATACAGTATCGTACATGAAAAATCATCATAATCATACTGTAATAACTAAAGTAAACTATCCACCATGCAAAATGAGACACCATCATGCTGAAGAAGTCAGTGTACCATACACACACACTAGCTGTCAGTGCTATAAATTTGCACCTAGGTTTCCTGGGGATGTTCATAATTAATCTGATGTAGACTTTAGAGGATACACAACCTACTAAAGAAAGGATAATTTAAATGAGCCAGCATATACTTGTCCTACCTTTGTAATTAAAGCCTCAATGAACTTGTTTGTGGTGGACCTGATAAGGGCATCCGAGTCAAACATACAGGGAGCAGCACCTCCCACCATGACTGAGAGGTGAGGCACCAACAAATCACAATCCTTGTTCTTCACCAACTCCAGAAGCCCATTGATTCCATCCTGGCGCACATATGTGTTATTATGCTGCAGCCGTGACAGCAGATCCTGGACATACAACATACAATATGAGACAATAGTACTGATGGGAAGAGTATTTTTCTATAAAGTACATATTGACAAGTTTGATGAACAAATATCTTGTATAATAATGCTAAGGAATGAAGAAAGGAGAGGCCTTTATCCTCCATTGAGTCCTGCAAAAGTTATGATTTCCAGGTTGTTTCTTCACCACGTGGATTGGTTATCATACGTCTTACAGAATACAATGGACTATTAAACTGCTACCAGTACCATATAATGATTGTTGAATAATAATGGCTGATGATGACCATTGCTTCCACAGTAGTAAACTTTTTGTAAATCATAACCATAGGGGCCCCAGCCCTTATATCTAATCGGGATTGTGCAATACTGTATTCTAATTCCCTCCGTTTAATGAAATGTACAAAAAAAACAAAAAAAAATCCTTGCAATAGAACCGTGTAATGCAAACAGAGGAAAATAGAAGTGTCAGGGACACTCAACATCAAATATTTACACACTTGACACAACAGTACTGTATAACTTTAAAAAATTACTACTGAACAATTTAACACTACTATACAGTACCCGGTATGATTAAATATAGCCTACAGGCCTTAACCCCTGTTGACCGATCTCCCCTTTAAGGCGGCAAAAAAAATTTCGGCCTCAAAACCGATTGATGCCTTAATTTAATATTCCATAAATAACTGCATGGGCGACATGTAGCCACAACATTGGTGCCACAGGTTAGAAAAATACGCTAGCGAGAGCCTAGTTTCTTTTTGTGGGGGTAACTATAGTATGTCTGCGTTGCCCGGTTACGCACTTTGACGCGCCCTCCTACGCTTATGGATGGCGGTAGGACACTTCTGTTTGCATATTCTGGTGTGTGAAAACAAGCTCTACAAACCCATAAGAACATATTTAACATCTGTCATACTTTAAAATATGACGTGTTTTTGCGGTAGCATAATACAGCCGTATTCTGGGATTGCGGTCGTAAGGGGTTAAAAACTATCTAAGTTGTGAGGTTCAGTTGATCACTCTGAGTGAAAATTACTTGATATCAAACATCTGCATGAACACAGAACCCCAGCTTCAATTCTTGAAAAGAATTTAAGTAAATCTTCAAGGTTTAGGGTCTTCAAACAAAAACTACCATTAAAATAGTATACACAACAGCGCAATTACTGTATTATTAAAATCTTTGCTGATCGTTCAACCTTTCTCACCTCTAACCCATTTACTATTGGAATGTATGGTTGGCCACAGGAATTCTTACACAGGTTATATGAAAATAGAGGTCATAATTCTGGATGTACTGCAATGAATGATCTACCAAGTGACTCGGTGATTAGCAAAGCAATAAACCTAACAATAAAGTTGTATTGCAGCTACGTACAGTAGTCTTACATTTTCTATATGTTGTAAACCCTCAAAAAACACGCAGTGTGTGTACGAATTCTTGTGGCAAATAGTACCAGTTGATGTAACCTACTCTAACCTCTTCATCTATCTCTTATTGGGTTACAGAAGAAGGGGAATATAAGTAAAAGTTGTAAGGATAAAGGGACACCAAACCTCCTGCCAAGGTTGTACTTACTTACAGTACAGTCGCGGCACATAGTCCTTGATTAGGGTGTAAGGGGAAGTCTGGTCAAGGATTATGTGCCGCGACTGTACATAACATACAATCTTAGGCTTGACAAGGGAATTGTGAGAGAAATAAATAATTACAAAAAGGTTGTATCATTACCTTAATGTTATGCATCTTCTTGGTGAGTACAGTCTCATTTGTTTTTCTAGCCAGCTGCTCCGCCACAATAATTTTACGAGCTTTGAAGTCTGTTTTTGTCTCATTTTGAGCCTTTTTTAGCTTTTTGCCAACTTTTATTTTCACTTTGGCAAAGTCTGCCTTTTTAGCTTTCTTGGCTCTGGCACTTTTAGCCATCTTGAACCTTGTAAAGAGATTGAACAGTAAATATATGTTACTAAGAGTGGTAAAAAATGGAAAAAATGTATGCACTATGAACAATATGAGAACAGTATTATACAGTAGCTATAACCTATAATCATTATCCACTCTGTTGATAAATACAACACCAAGTGTATAAGCAAGAAATCCTCTAGCTGCATCTTTCTCTACTGTATATTCTCTACACTCATCTACAGTGGCTAGTTACTGTAAAGATTAATTGAAAATCTAACCTCAATAACATACAAACTACATTTTCTGTGACTTGATGAACCCCAACCATCTTGGGAATTCAGGGTTTTGAGTGGGGAAAACATGTAGGGTTATATAAGCAGCAATTAATAAATTAACAAAGGAAATGCAAAAATTTAAGTGCCCGAGCCAATCTTTAAGATTAAAATGTGAAAAGATATAAGAAAATTTGAGAACCAAAGCCAAGTTGATAAATATTGAAAGAATTACTGTTATTGCGTACAGTTTTTCTACCTTCATTACCCACTTACTTTCTTATTTTCTTCTATGGCATTTCCTCCACAAATGCCCCATTTCCAAGATATTCAAATGGGGCATTTTGAAATTAGCCTGACCTAACCTAGACCACAGCAGACTACCGGGACCTAACCTGGGGATATGACCGGGGCAAAATACTGGGACCTAGCCGGATCTTAGAATGGTCTAAATAAGTGGGTAATGAAGGTAGAAAACCCGTACACAATAACGGTAATTCTTTCAATATTTACCAATAATGCCCCCTAAGGGGTTTTCGGTAAACCGGGTTTTCGATGGTATGGAATATTCCATCATCTCCTTTCATTTCACTCTATTTTGCTAAATTTCATACCTTTGATACTTGTTTCAGTGAGTAAGAACCTGTATTAATGTTTTAAATATACTTACTAATGTCTTTCAAATGTGTTTTTTTGAAGTAAACAAATAAATACTAAGTAACCAGCTGGTCCACAGTACAGACAGTAGTAGTTTGTACAGTACAACAACACGTGGTGGTTTGTTTACATTATATCGGTGACCAGGTTCACGTTCGCCATCCAAATCCGGATTGTCATGGCGCCATATTTAATACAAAGTTAAAATCTGGTCACTCCTATTATATAGTCCTATAGTTTTTTTTATGGTTTCTTATGTTGTTCAGTAAGATTTATTAATTAAGACTTTCCAAGGTCCTTAGGATGCTATCGGGAATCTATGTATATAGACATCACAAAATTAAGTAATTAAGATTACTTATCAAAATGTGTCACTTTGTTGTGTTTTTGACAAAGTTATTGCCGATGACTATGGATGACTATGTTAGGCCCTGATAGCTTAATTTATTTTATTGTCATCTTTATTTGTTATAAGTCATGTTCATCTTTTAATACCAATTGAGGGTTCTATTGGCAACTACTGCTTTACATACTGTAGTCGAGGCAGCGCTGAGCGCTTCCCCTTCTGCTCGGAACTGTACACGTATTATTTTTTTATAGTAGCCTGCGATAATATTAACTAAGAAACTGGTGGAAATGACATTTCTACTGAAATATGTCATAATGGTATACATCCACATAGCATATGTACCGAGGTTCGGAAAAACATAAACAGGAAGGACAGAATAGACGATACAAAGCCACTGGACTATATAGTTGCGACCCCAGCCACCGAACTGAACGCGGACTCTGAAATTATATGGACTAAAATACAGATACAGGGATGCAGGACACTCATTATAGGATCCTTTTATCGTCCCCCAAATTCAAACTTAGAATACCTGCAGACCCTTGACGATTGTTTATCTAAAATTGACCCCTCCAAAAATATATGGTTGGCTGGTGACTGGTGACTTCCCGACATAAACTGGACAGCACAGGCGACACTGGAAAATTCCACCCATGAAGGCGACTTACTATTACAGACTGATAGGAAACTCTTACATGAAAATTTCATTGACATCATTAACACCCACTCACTTACCCAAACAGTACTCGAACCAACACGCACACAAGTCAGTGTAGAAAGACATAATCCTAACATAAGACACGGGGTCACATCCAACATATTAGACTTATTTCTCACAAACATTTCCTTAATTACACGGACACGAGTACTACCTGGTCTTAGTGACCATGAGATGGTACTCATTGCCGCAAACATCAAGCCAACAACACAAAAACAATTACCCAGGACAATTTACATGTACACAACAGGGTCCCTGACCCAATCCACCCTTATCCTAATCCTGCCCTGGATCCCTAAATCCCCCGCACAACCCCCGCATATTATGCCGCCCATGAGCGGCCCTCTGCGGGACCCTAAACTTGAACTTGAACCTCTCCCACAAGGTGTAGCCTACCAACAGTTGCAAACAGGATAATTATATAGCAATAAATAAAATGTATGCATTCTCATACAGATCATGTACTGTAGCTTACACAGACCAGTAGTGCAAGAGACAAAAACAGTAATGCAACAACCCACTACCCATGCAGAAAGATAAATAAACAATACAAATGCAGTGTACTAGTCAGCACCAATTTTATTATAATATAATATAAAATTATAGTGTATGTGCGGTGGTATATGGTGGAAGAAAATTTGTATCTTACTTGTATTATGAACACAGTATGGTTTATATTTATGTTCTCTCAAAAGCAAAAAGCTTACAAAAGTATGAGACCAGAATAATTTTCACAACTGCATGAGAAATTATTACATATATAATGTACACACAACAAAATAAACTATCGTTACACCTTCTGCGCAATACAAAATAACACCAGGAATGAAGGTTTTTTATAACAGATGCGGCCGCAACATACATACATAGGGATACAGGGATACCAATGTGAGAAGGCCGTTATCAAAAACCTTCATTCGTGGTGTCATTTTGTATCGCGCAGAAGGTGTAATGATAGTTTTTTTGTTGTGTACTGGTTTCTGCTGTATAATTGTATATAATTTCCACCAAAATGTAGTAAAGGCACTTGAAAGGCATCATAAATGTAATTAGGGAAAAAAATTGTCTTAAGATTTATATTATTAGGCTGTCTATGCAGTCAGAGGTTTGGGTATTGGGTCAGCAGTTGGACCATAGTTGGCCTATTTTTCTTTGCCTGTGTACAGAGTTCAGCTAAGGCAAAGAGTTGCTTGGCAACACTGTAGTCCCATGTTCCTGCTTGACCATCCAGAAGCTGGTCTACAGTGGCCTCACTCTCCTGTACATACGACAGCTGAAACATGAAGAGGCCCATATATTACATACAATACTGTATATCCTAACTATTCTTTAAAATATATAACTGTACAATATTAGAATCTTCTGTTCTTATCACAGTGCAATACTATAATATTCCTTCAGAGTTGTTAGATCCTTCACTGGTAAGCTACATGTGACAGGTTCAGTAGTATGGTATTCATTATAGAGGTATGAGACTTTCATTTCATGAAATGAAACAGGCAGAGCAGTGTGACAGAAGCTGTAACTCACCAAGTCACAGCCCTCTCGGTCCTGGTCAAAAGAAGGCAAACCTGTCAGTAACTCCAGCAGTACCTGAAATAACAAACCAACAAATGCTGCTTTAAAATTCTATCTTCATAAATCATCCAAATTCTTATGCAAATAAGATGTACAATTGCATTTAGTAAGTCCATGGAATGAAATTTGTGCCGAGATCTTAAAATGAAAGACTACAAATTTGGCACTGTCTTGATGCCTAAATGCACATTGGTAATCATTATACTGCAATTGCTTCATCATAATTAAAATCCTTGAGGAAACAACAACTGCCAGGAAAGCTCCTGGATCTTACTGACAATTCCAAAACTGAAGGTGTCCATCTTGACAGAGATGTCTCCCCTGAAAGCCTCAGGAGCCATGTATGCAGAGGTGCCAAACACAGTGGTGGTCTTGATGAGTGTGCGGGTGTGGGTGCCACTCCCTCCCAGCCGCACCAGTCCAAAGTCTCCCACCTTAAAACCACACCAATGCAAATAACCTAAAGTCTTACACAATTTTTTATTTTTTTTTATTCTAGAAAGTACAGTACATCAAGGAAACAGCATGTGAAGTAAAATAAAGAAAGACAAAATAAAATAATATCATGAAGAGGAAACTTTAATTATGATGTTTTGTTATTGACCTCGACCTGAAAAGGCAATGGTGTACTGAGGAAATTATTTGTACAATAAGGATTTTCTATACCATGCAGCCAGCACCAACCTTCGGAGTGAGGTCGTGATCAAGGAGAATGTTGGCACTCTTGATATCTCTGTGTACTAGCGGTCGGTCCTGCATGGTATGAAGGTAAGCGATGCCACGTGCTGACCCTTCACCAATTCTCACTCGTGTTTCCCATCCCAGAGGTGCGCTCCCACCCTGTACAGTGCCAAGTACCTCACTGATACAACCACATGTGGGAGGGACATGTAAATACCAAAGGTTTGTTATTACAGTAATTTGAAATAATGTAATATCTTGTATCTCTAGTCTCACCTAATGTTCTACGAATCTACAGTATCAATTTTGGTGAGGTTTTTATTATTGTGTTTTGCTCAGCTTCTATGATATTTGTAAAATTAATTTCAACCCTTCGAAAGATACAGTACCTTGCAGTCAAGGCGATCCTGAAGATTTCCATTGGACATGTAGTCATAAAGAAGACACCAAGCAGGTCCATCACAAGAGTAACCCACTAGCCTCAGCAGGTTTACATGCACACACCTGCCACACCACACAATATGGTTTAGAAACATCCTTGAAAACATTGTCTGGAAATTAGACCAAACTCTGAGCTTATAGTACAGTCCCGGTAACAGTTTATAATAAATGAATATCCCCAAGATTCAACATTCAATACAGATCATGATTTCATATCCTAAATAAAACTTCATACAATATATTCATAATGTCAGCAATATTACATAAAATCATGTGGGGAAAATTACAAAGAGCAAATCTTCATCCCTCTAGTTTACATGAAACTCAAGGAAATGACTACCATCTAGGAATGTCTCCCATATTTACAAATAAAATCTTTCAAATGGCAGAATACACACAGATATATACAACATACACATGAAGCACATATAAATGTCAGAGTAGCCTATTCCTCACACCAACATTAAGGACTACAATAACAAAAGTTAATAACTACAAGGAATCCAAGAATAATACCTACCTTGAAAGCACTTCAATCTCTGTCTTGAACTGCTCCTCCACCTTGATCTCCCCAGCATTCAGCTTTTTTATAGCAACTCTCTTTGGATGACCCCCAACAATGACAGATGCTAGAAAGACCACTCCAAAGGCTCCCTCACCCAGCTTGTTGCCTCCTTCATCCACATGGAGGCCAGTAAAGTCATTGGTGATTTCCTTCATGAGGGTACAAGGGAAGTGAGCGAACCCTGAGGCATCAAGGCCTTCAAGTACACTGGTATCAAGATGCTGGGGCTGTGAAGAGTCTGGGGTACTAGAATTGTTGGGCTCTATGGGTAAATTGTGAGGATCTTGGAGTATGTGGCTTGGGTTTGAGTGTGAAGAGTGAATATCCATAGGTGTGATGGGAACATGATGTGCATGGTTGTGATCTTGGGATGCATGGTAGTAGTTTTGGGGTGGATGATCTTGTAGTGTGTGGTAGGAATCTTGGGGTACAGGGTAGGGATCTAAGATTGCAGTGCTGGGAATGGAAGCCTGGGTGCCGAGGCTTGGAGTGGAGTTATCAGTGGTGACTTTGCCAGATGAGAGGGGGCTGGGTTGAAAATGGACAGAACCAAAGTCAGGCTGCCCGTAGACAAACTGGTTGTGGAAGCGACAGTCCTCCTCCAACGCTTGGTCTAGTTGCCTCTCAGTGTCATCAATGTTGTCTTCTCGTGCTACTGCCTCACCTTTAAGATATAGTATTTTATTAGTTTATCAGCACATTTACCCTGGTTAACAAGAGCTATATTATAGTTATGAAACTTTTCTAAACCTGCCTTATTGTGGTTTGGAGAAGGGGTAACAACACAACATGATAAACTGCAGTCATAACCAATACATAAATGTTATGGTGATAAATTGCATTTAAGCTACTCTATATAGGGGTCCACAATAAAACATTAGTTTCCTGGCAGAAAGGAAACAATGTCTAATCTGGCATCAAGCTTGTGTTATTCTAATAATTCAGTTCTGATTGTTTCCCAGTACAAGAGCTTTAATTACCTATACTGACTCTTTATAAATATTTCTATGCCACTAAAGTTATTTTACTCTATAGAAATACATACTGCTTATCAATCTTCTCTATAATTAGCAACCATACCCTTCATGACATTGACAGTCAGGTAGTCCATCGCTCGATAAAGTTTGGACAGCTGTAAGATGGCCAGGAGGTCAGCCACGGTGGGCCGCTGCCGACCGCTGGTGCCCCACTCCTCCATCAGCACCTGGAACCCCTCACGCCGGTCACGATTGCACTCTTCTGACACCAGCCTGCCCAGGACACCACACAAACCATATTAATGTTTATATTACCAGATGATAAATATGACATGTGGTAAATCACTGAACCACACTGGCTGGAGCAATGTTTCATATGAGCTTTTCATAATATTAAATCAGTGTATCAAATGTCTGCTCTTTCTCAAGGTAATATGATCGTTCTCAACTTCTCACACTTCTTCAGAGGATCCTGGTTGCACCAACATGTCAAGATAATATGCCCCCATAATGTCAACAACTTATGGTACCGGTATAAAAGATGCCGTAATTAAAAGTACTGTACAGCAGATCTCTACAGTTAGTGATTTGTGTATATAAAGTGTCATTATCTAGTGCAGCAGAAAGGAAGCAAGTTTCAAATAGCCAACACCTTACAGCTCCACTGTCTCCATCTAGTATGACATATGTGAAGCACCCAACATCTCAAAGTTTCATTCAATAATCTAGGCCCTAGGGCCTTACAAGAGTCACAGGTTACCGTACTGAAACCTTACAATCCTAAGTTGATATAAAAAGAAAAAAAAAATTAAGGGAAAACAAAAAATTGTTGACCATTTCATAATTATACAGTACAGTACAGGAAAAAAACAAAACATTGCCACCATTAACCCCACAGTCACCCTTACTGGCATTATTATACAAATACCAGTAATGTATGAAGAAACAGACCAGCATCCAGTATCCCCATAAGGAATCCATATGCGAATAATAATTCTTACGTGATATCATCTGATGAGTATTTTCTGGGATAATGTTGGTCTTGAGGCAGTGGGTGTCCTGGGGTCCAGGGTGGCCCCGGGACCCTCCCCATCACCTCCCGCCACCCGTGTGTCACCTCCAGGATGTGTGCCAACTGAGACTTGGCCCACGACGGCAGGAATCTGATCTCCGAGGTGGCAGTGATCCCCGGGTCACGCTCGCTACTCTCTACTGCTTGCATTCTGTCTAACTGTGAAACAATTGTTTTCACAGTCTTTTCTTTCATATATACTTTATGGCAATGAAATGGAACAGTACCGCAAAGTACTAATTAATTTTAATTCATTTGTTCTCATTTAATTTTATGAAGAAATAAAATTTGGATAATCTCTTGTACCTTTTTAAGATTTAAAATGAGAATCAGTAAGCCTATAGTTTACATAATGAACATCAACAAACAAATTAAAGGTAAAATTTAAGAGCCACAGAAATGGAAAACACAATTATTTCACAATTCATTTTTAGATAATCCATCATTCTGTATTTTAATATGACAAAATATAAGTGTGCCAGTGCATTTTGACCATGTTTGATTCCCTCACCAAGAGATTGTATTGAGGGGTAAAACAAGTAAACAACACATTAAATATTTAATATATATATATATATTTTTGGTATTTATTGAAAGAATTACCGTTTTGTAGCAGTGTTGCCAGATCCGGCTGGGTCCCAGTATTTTACCCCTGTCATTTATTGTACTTTATCACGATTATTTCCCGGTAGTTTGCCCAGGTTAGGTCACGGTAGTTTGCCCAGGTTAGGTCCCGGTAGTCTGATGCGGTCTAGGTTAGGTTAGGTCAGGTCAGGTAAGGTCAGGCTAATTTCAAAATGCCCCATTTGAATATGCCCTATCTTGGAAATGGGGCATTTGCGGAGGAAATACCACAGAAGAAAATAGTCTTAGAATGGTCTAAATAAGTGGGTAATGAAGGTAGAAAAATCGTACGCAATAACGGTAATTCATTCAATATTTACCATATTTTTGAGTTAGTCTGACTTTACCTGACCTAACCTAACCCAATCTAGGCCGGGACAGACTACTGGGACCTAATTGAGGCAAACTACCGGGACTAACCTGGTCAAACATAGGGATAAATCAAACACGGTCATAATGTACTGTCACACTGGAAAATGACTTCATAAAGTAAATAAAAAAGAAAAAAACACCAACCAAAATATGAAGGAAATTGGTAAGTTTAAGTATCTTCCTTTTCTGTGGCTCATCTTAACTATTACCAAATTATATCTAACGAGTTACATAATTTGAAAGGTAATTTACTTCTGAAAAGTCACTTCACTCATTTCCGTATCCAAATCCTCACACCCATTTACGTCAAAATATCGGACGAAGTATAAACTAGTAGACTTCTAATACACCATCATAATTATCTTGCTTTAATCCCTATTACTGTTATCATTATTATAGGCTTACATTTCCCAGGATATCTATATAACGGGAATTACTATATATAACGCGTAGTTTGGGTAGAAATTCCATACTGCTATATACCTACAACTCGAAAATATCTGCAGAAATTTTCCCTTGTCCTAGAGGAGTAAGAAATGTCAACACACCCCCTGGTCAAAAAATTACCATCTTAATATTTAGTGGACTGCAAGTGTCTGCCTGTATTGTTTTATAAGGCAATATATGATCATTTTATGAACATTGTAATATAAACAAGACACAACAACAATTAATGATAAGATAATAAAGAAATGTTTTACACTGCAGCCTGAAATTAAAATGATCCCTAAAACTAGATAATACATACATGTTTGCATATCTTTTACTTCACTTTTCCTTTGGAGGAGGTTATATTTTTCTACTTTATACTATCAAGGTTGCATGTTATCTATGGTATATTAATAGGAACTCTTAGTTTCATTATATGGTGGGAGATATACAAGAGTGTAATATGAGCGAGTGATTAGATAAATAATAAAAAAATAGTTGCATGTATCTATCAATGATCTTAAAAAATCAAATAAGATAACACAAAACAAAAGCCATATCTCTATATATTTTTCTAGATAAATGAAACAATAAAAAAAAGGCAAGCTTGAGCAAAAAAAAAAAAAAAAAAAATGAACCTGCGGTCACTGAGTTCGTCTGCTGCTGCCTGTGACGAGTAAACAAATAATCGAGGTCAACACGAGTCAGTAATAAGTTGTTAGTTGGTACCCCCTTCCAGAGTGTGTAATTTTTAGATAATTGCACCTGTAGCTACGTTATGGCCAAAGCTCTCTGCACATTATACCAGGATGTGAAGGTTTTATCCCGTCTAGCTGAATGTGAGGCAGTTGTGTGTTGTGGAGTGAAACAACAACAACAACAGAAGCAGCAACATAGGTCATATTATTATTATTCCAGGCCGCACCACTTTACCAGGTCACCATCACACACCCCCACCAGGTCACTCCTCACCAGTAGGTCATCATACAGGTCACCATCACACACCACCACCAGTACTACAAGGACTATCGTAACTACTACAAGTCGGTTCTACTGCAGTTTTCCTCGACCTCGCCCCAAGATCTCACCACAGGAGGTCAGTCAGTTATTTAACATAGATACTGTATGTATATATAGTTTCTTGGGTCGAGTTTTTCAATATTTTATTTTTTATGCTTTATATTGTACTTGTCTATTGTAATTTGTATGTTTACAGTATTAAGCTTATCATAAGTAAGTTACATTTTCTGGCCTGGTAGCTTTATATTTAACTCATGAAAGCAGTTCTGAATGTTGGATTGTATAATATAGTTAAGTTACAGTAAATGTAAAAGGCCATAATGATTAATTACAGTATCGTACTATACTATTAGATGTTGTGACTGGTGTGTGAGTGTAATGCGGTGAATACTGAATCTTATTTGGTATTCTGTAGTTTCCTTCAACCATAAGTTTTTTTTAGACAATTATCCACACTAATTCCTGATTATTTTATAAATAAGTGAAAGGAAAAAACCCAGTGTCCAAGAGTTAATGACATGATTTGTGTGATGATTTTCAGGTGTCACGGATTCTACGTCACAATGAGACCATCGTCCCTGTCAGCGGGGCAGGGAGCCGGAATTGGACACTGGACGAGGTCATTCCAGCAGCCACCTACTCCATTGAATCTGTTGATTCCAACCAGCTGGCATCCAACTACCCCATAGAGGACAAACTTGCTGCTGCACGTTGTCTTCACACTACAGGTCATTCATCATTACAATTTTCCTATGTTATGTTAGGGTTCTTTCCATACTTTTTTCACACATTCTAACTTCCCTTCCATATTTCATCTTCTATTGTGAATGAACTTGGAGGATTAAAAATATTCTGGTCATTTAATACAATATGTAACACATGCTTCACATGTTGCAGACCAACAGCAAAAACAAAACAAAATTTAGATGAATATCTTTCCTACTGGTACTCAATTTTCTCCATAGTACATGTGATGTTGTAAGGGCTGGAAAGCTGATATAGGCTTGTCAAGTGAATGAAATGGTTTGATGAAGTCATGAGTGAACAAAAATAATTGAAATGAACATTCATTTTAGGGTCTTTCTTCAGTAGAATTGTATGCCATATATCAGTTGTAGATATGGTATAAGACTTAAAAATTTAGTAAAAAATCATTGATACAGTTGATCATATGTAAAATTTTTTATCTATACTGATTGGAACATTTCTGGAAGGCTGTTTGTGGTTAATTGTGTACATTTTGTTGCTGGTGCTTAATGTGTTTGATTCCCACAGTACTTGGATATAAAAGATACTGTATAGAATTTGAAAATATAAGACTAAATAAAATTTTTTTTTACAGGTTATCTGTTTGGTGTTTTTGATGGACATGGAGGGCCAGAGTGTAGTCAGGTTGTGGCCAAGCGACTCTTTAACTATGTCGCTGCTGCACTTCTGCCTCGTGCCCAACTACGCCGCCTGGTGGAAGAATGGCATACTACCTGTCCCACACCTCTCATTCAAGTGTACAATGATCCCTCGCTCTTTGTGTCAGAACTGCAAAAAATATACGACGAGTCACTGTTCCGATACTGCAACAAGCTCATTGAGTCAATCGCAGCAGACTTTAGCATGGAGGAGGTACTTATCAATGCTTTCACCCAGCTGGATGAAGATTTGGCACGGGAAGTGTTAGAAAACCAACACTCAGACGTATTGGAATCCTTAATGAAGGTAGCCCTGTCAGGGGCTGTGGCCTGTGTAGCTCATGTTGATGGGCCTCACCTCCATATGGCTAATGCAGGAGACTGTGGGGCAGTGTTAGGATCCCAGAAGCAGGATGGCGGAGGTGGATGGCAGGCCATCCGTCTCACTTCAGATCACTGCTGGGAGAACCATGCTGAAGTGGAGAGGGTTCTGTCTGAGCACCCTCACTCGGAGGCAGATTATGTTGTCAGAGACCAAAGACTTTTGGGGCTGCTCATGCCATTTAGAGCATTCGGTGATTTCCGGTTCAAATGGGACCGTCAAACTCAGATCAAGATTATCCAACAATATGGTGGTCAGGATGTCATCATTCCCCACTGCCTGACACCCCCATATCTAACTGCCCTGCCAGAAGTGACTTACCACCGTCTTGGCCCTCATGACCGCTTCTTGCTTATGGGTTCTGACGGCTTATGGGAGGTTATGAGTGCGCTGGATGCCGTGTCTTTGGTGGGAGAGTACATGTCGGGCCGGCAGACTCTCCAGCCTGTGCACTTCCCCAGGCAAGCCGTCACCCTGAGAGAAATTACCCAATTACTAGAACAGCGGCAGAAGGGACTTGCCTTGAAACCCGTTGATACCAATGCTTCGACACACCTCATCCGTCATGCCTTGGGTGGGTCAGATGCTGGCCTGGATCACTCCCGTCTCTCCCACTCCCTCACACTGCCCCTGGAGGTTCGCAGGTACTTTAGGGACGACATATCCATTCATGTCATCTTCTTTGACCAAAATTTCCTCAGAGTTTGTCCAATTGAGATTTGAGTCAGGATTTAGTTTCGTACAGTATGTTGTTGAATTATTTTTTTAAATATTTCTCATAAGTGAATTTTCATAGGAGAATATCAGTTGCTTTATGATTAAAATTGTTTACAGATTTACCTGCATGACAAGGTGCTTTATGGTAAGAATTATGGTAATATTTGGCCAACTACCTAATTAGGTTAAAGCCAATGTAGATTTTGCAGGAGATTGTGAGGCAGCTGGTACGTGAAGTAGAGAGTTTGGAGAATCACCCTCGTATAGTATAAAAGATCATCTGATGGAACCTTGCAATAGTATTTTAAAAATAAAGAGGAGTCACAATTACAGCACTTTCCTCATTTTCTAACAATAAAGCTGAAACAAAAAGTTCAACAAAAGTTCAGAATCTCTTTTCTGGTTACCAGTATCACTAATGGTTAATGTAATTCTGTTTGTCTTGTTCAGTTATTTCCAGTTTCCTTATATTATCAGATACACTCCTTTTAAGGAATGTGTTGAGGAAGAATGTACCAGTATGATAAAAAAAATATCTGTAAAAAAAAAAATGCTTCTTTAATGTCTAAATGGTACAGGTGCTTCAGTACCAATATCTTCAAAAGTTTGGGGAGCAAAATTTGTTTTACATTATTGTCAGCAAATTTGACTCAGAAGTTCTGCAAGTATCTTTCCAGAAATGGCCAAGGGATTCAAACACTAAAGGTGATTTACAGATGACATATATTGGTTTACACATCCATTCTTTCATATTTGATGTTGTTGAGTGGGTAATGCAAAAATCTTTTATGATGCAGTACAATCACATTATACAGTACCTGTACAGTATAATGATAAAGAATCAAAAGTGATGGGTTGAAATGTATATTTAAGAGTAAAAGGAGATGATCCATTTGGTGTCGTTATTGTTTATTTATGATGCTGATAGTGATAGAGACAGTAGTAATCATTGCTAGTTCTTGCTGATGCAGTTTAAACAGATATGAAATTTGCTGTAAGCACTACTTACATTGTGTGCAGTAATAAATAATTTTGATGAACATTCTTCAGTAGGATCAGAAAATACTAAGATCATTGTTGTCTTAAAGAGTAAAGTACAGGTTGTTGGTCATATATACTTTACAGATATACATATACAGTGTATATATGACACTGCTTGTTACAGTCTTAATGGCTTTTACAGTACAGAAATGTTATGGTTATTAGATTAGATATATTTTGAAGTGCCATTTGTGCTTAAGTTGTAAATATATTTGTATATATTGCATGGACAGTTTTCAGTCTGTGTACACAATTTATATTGTTAAATATTTTAAAGCATAGGTGTACATACCAATAAGGCATTCTAAATTAATATTAGATGAAAATTAGTATATAACAAGTGCTTTACAAATGTTTCTTGAACAATTTTTAATCTTGCCAATATTTACAAATAGTATGTTATGTGCACAGAAATGTATCATGTATCTAGTGATTATTTCTCTCTGGTCTATACTTATAAACCTACTCTTTTTTCAGTTGCTGGTTATGTATTTATTATTCTATTTGCAAAAGTCCTTCTGTTCACTTAAAATACTTTTATTGTGCAAGAAATAAGTTAGAGACAAGAGCCAAAGGAAGTAAGTTTGTTGGAGCAATTGAATGATATTATAGAGGTCAACTACCCATTCTCCTTGGGGCAGGGAGTAAAACAACCCCTATGTGTTGCATAAGCACTTTAAAAAATCTTAGCTTTATATGGTAGAGGAGTAACTATTGTAGTCTTTTATTGCTACCAATTCCTTACAAGGAGCTCACATGAGGAAATGAGGTGACAAATCTATAAACAATAATACAACACTACCTTGGTTCATGTCAAATTGGTACGTACAGAATATACAAGCAAAGACGTAATTTAACCATGAGTAATTACAGATACTTTGGAGTATATATAGGGGTAATATCAAACCTTTGTTTAATTCTTACCTATATTGACAACAATTGGCACACTTAATCTGTCTATCTATAGCTCTGACGCCTGTTTCCCTCCGGGAACTCCCCTGAAGGGGGTGACCACGACAGAAGAGTTTCCAGTTTTCCTTGCTCCAACACTCGCTCCTTACTTGGTCAAGCCCTCCTCTGCCCCTCATGTTTCTCTCCCTTACATACTCTTCCACTCTGTTCTGCCATCTGACTGTTGGTCCTTCACTTTCTTCTTTTGCCTATGCTTTTCCATTCATGGTGTGTTGTCATCATCCCCCTTGACTGAAAGATATTCATATTGAGTCTCAGAAGTTTATTATTTTCTGGTTATTATCTTGTCTTTATTTTATTTATCTTTTTCTGAGATATAATTTACCCAAATATATATAAAGGTATACCCTGTACTTAGATTGTAATTAACTAATGATTTTTTGTTGTAATTTAGTGCCATAGGGCATTGATAGCCTGGTACTGTACTTCTTGTTTCTAACTGGATTATTTTTATCTAGTATTATAAATGGTGCTTTGTCTTTGCATCTTTCATAAATAACTCTTTCACTTTAGGTAGTTTCTAAAAAGATAAAATCTGGCATAAACCAGACTTAAAATACCTGTATAGTGTATATATATACTAAGTACATAGCATTCTTATTGTCAAAGTTAATGAAGATAGGATAATCAGTTAACCTCATCATTAATTAATCTTTTGAATATTCTTAAATATTTATTGACACACCAGAAAAATATTCTTTATGTACTTGTAAGTTACTTTAGTTTCCTTTGTTGTTATTGTTATTTGCTCCATGTGTCTACTACCCCATTTGTTTACTTTTCTTGTTTGTATTTCTCCCTGCGTGTGTTATTATAGTGTCAGTTCTGTACATGGCACTTTCTTATACTGTACTGTATTGTGTTCTTTGTTCAGTTTGCGTTTTTCCTTTGTATGTCTTCTTCTATAATCATCTTTGTGCCATAGGGCATTTCTGGCCTGGTGCTAGCTTCTCCCATATAATTATTTTTATGTATGTGTGATAATTGTACCACGTACAATGTCTGCATCATTAACATTGATAGGAGAAAGTGTATGAGCCTGCGTACGTGTGTGTGTGTGTGTGTGTGTGTGTGTGTGTGTATGTAGTAAAGTGTTGTTTTTCACTAGGAGGAGTGACGAGGCATGCTAAATGTAGTCATTAATCATTTACTGTATGTCCCTGTATATCATTTATCAGTTAACCCTTAAACAAAATTGTTGACTTTTGCATTGTTTTTCAACTATTCTCAATGAGGTAGTTACTCCTGCAGTAAAAATCATCACTCGTTCTGGCTTTTATCCTGGCCAGTCCCATGATGGGGTGCTCCATGAGGGAGTGAGGCATCAAAACTGGATGGATAGTTGAAATTTATAATAATTTTTCCTGTACTTTTTATGTCTAATTGTAAATTTTTCCTTAATTACTCCATAGGTAATGGTTTAAATCTTCAATGATATTCACTCATTTGTATGGAACGATGCCTTGCTCCCTCATGGATACTCCCTTTTAGAGTTAGCCAAGGAAGAATAGCAACAAGTTTTCCAACTCATTTGACAAGGTATGACTGTAATGGAAGAAGCGTTTCACAAATCTTTTGGTTGGCTCACCTGCAGTATGATGATTCAAGCCTTGTTATTGCTTTATTATTGGTGTCATCAGTTTATTTATGGAGCAATATTTGTTCAGTATGACAATTTGTGTCTAATAAATAACATTTACTATGTATTTCATGAGTTGTTACTTATTACTGCATATGAGATAGTGGTGTTTAATATTAGGAATTGCAGGTTATGGTTTTCTTAATAACTTTTCAAAACATTCATGTTGTTTCATAAATCTAAGCACAAAATCATAAGGATACCATTTTGAGGGGTATTATTTATTTTCATTAAGGTAATATATTCCTTTATACTACTGCACTTTATTTTTATTCAGCATATTGTAGCAAACCTTGACATTATTATAGTAATTGCATTCTTATAACAAGTAGTACTATCATTGTTATATTATCTGCATTACTGGTTGGAAGAAATATAATTTTGTCCAACACTTCTGCTCAACATGGGTATTCTATTTTATTTTTGGTTGATAGAGTAATTTAGCTGACTGAAGAGACGAAAGTGAAGAAAACCCACAAAGGCATTCGGAAAGAAAAGATGTACTGTATTGACAAACTATTTCAGCAACCCCTTGTTCAATGGTGATCAGTTTGGTAGTACTGTACATCTTTCTGTTTGCCATTGTGGGTCGTCTTTACCTTGTTGACATTCGTTCATGCCAGAGTGAATTCTCCTCTAGATGAAGAGAACAAGTTAAGTTTGTTTTGTTGTTGTACTGCATCTTGCCATGTATAGGTACTGTACTTTGAATGTGACGATACATTCGTTGTGTTAAGAAATTGCTCAGAATTCCAAGTACAGTACATGTACTGTACTGTACATTAGTTTGTGGAGGGATAACAGTGTTTATGTATGCCACAGTCAGATGTCCAGTTACTTCATCTTTTTTATGGTAAACATCGAGGATCTTACTGCCATGACTGCCCACGAGTATTCAAAAAATAAAATAAAAATAATAAAAATAATAATGACTTTGCTGCTCCATGAATCTATAGCTATGTTCATGGACAAGGCACAGAGGTGAATACATTTTATTCATGGCATTACCATAGAAATCTTGGAGTTCATCATCAACTTGGAAAGGTGGCTGGAATTTTTGGTCATGAGGGTCCATCAATCAATAATTATTTTTCTTGTAGTATTGAGTTGGGTATGTTCAAGCACAGGTACTGTATATTGTAGTTTTATGAACTGATTCCTTCAATTTGTGTAAAGGGAAGCTGTGGCCATAATCTTACCCATGTTGCCTTCTCTGATATGTCTTGCTAAAGCTCCTTTGTTTGTAGCTCGAGTATACATCTCTGCGAACCAAGTGGTACACTGAGCCAGGTTTACTGTGTGTAGATGATGGTGAGAGGTTACTAAATCATATGACAAATAATTAGGGAGAGTGTGTAACTGTGAGGGAAGGTAAGATTGAATTGGCTATAGTTTCTTTTCTTTTCATTGGAAGGCACATCACATCTGTGGGAATCAGCTTATTAGGGAAAGAAAATTAATTTAGATTCCGGTCTTACTCTACAAGCCAAACTTGTTTATATCTTGCATATTGATATATGTTTTCCCCAACAATATCCGGAGCAGTTTGTATTAAGTTGAAGTGCACATTGTTGTTATGCACATTGAAACTTAAATATCCATCCATGTTCATCAGCAACACAGTTACAGTATTACACCTAAGCTGGCACCCCTCCCATCTCTTCTTCATATATCTCCTACCTTCCTCCCCCCACCCACATGCTTTACAGTACCAATACCATCTGTTTACATAGTAATTGATAGGAAGCCCTACTCGTTAACATATATCCACACCAGTCCTCTCTATTGGCATATCTGAGGGATGACCAGTAAACCTCTTAGGCAAGATTGACTTACTTGTTTTAAACAGTACAGTAGTTTGTTTGAAAAGTCCTCTAATGCTGTACTCATTTCTCCAAACTGATCAGTGCTGGACAGGAGTGAATTTCAGTATTAGCACTCCCAAGTGACAGAATCTTGTGAAAGTTGGAATTCTTTATGCACAAAGAGGTTGCTATGAAATTATGTGAGTCATTCTTGTGTGAGAGGTGTGATATTGTGATGGCTGTCTACCAGCCCTCCTGCTGTATTCTCAGGGCTGTGATCTCTGTCTTCATTTAATGTCATTTTA
Source organism: Petrolisthes cinctipes (assembly GCA_033782935.1). Classification (NCBI taxonomy): domain Eukaryota; kingdom Metazoa; phylum Arthropoda; class Malacostraca; order Decapoda; family Porcellanidae; genus Petrolisthes; species Petrolisthes cinctipes. Next base: position 48,866 of record JAWQEG010003451.1, on the reverse strand, counting down.
TAGAACTTGTTATCTGTAGAAAAATTAGGAGCAAATTGATAAAATTAATGTTAAAGAAGACTTGGTGCTTTAAATATGATTTGCAGATACTGTTCAGTGATAAATTTTTGTTATAATTTATATGTTTTAACTGTAAGATCTTATTAAAGTTCGTACAAGATATTAAAAGTATTCAATTATAGTATAGGATGAGGCATTTTTTCGATTATGAGATATCATTTTTGAGTCAAAAGAACTAAACTTTCAAAGTGAACTATTGTTACATTAGTAAGGAAGTAGTAAATATAGACTTTGTAACCTGAACTCAGTGCATGGCAGGTGACAGATAGGCCAACCTATCTCCATTTTCAGGTCAGCCTAAGTTAACATGCTGTTTCATAAGATGAAGAGTCATATTTATGTTGGTGGGAGTTATTTCAATACAGTATAACAAAAATGTCATATAATTGTGACACTATATAATTATGGTTATGGTGCAAAGCACAATTAAGTCACACATCAGTGAGAATTCTGGTCAGCGACATTTTTCTGACTTGTGTACATATGTATAATTTATGTAAATAAATATTTAAATCATAGTGGCTATTTTCAGTTTCTTCCATTTATTTTAAAATTGAAAAGGAGGAAAGAAGACTGTGCTCGACATGGAAGACCCTGTAGCACGAGGGAAAAGGAGACTGAAAGAACGATAAGCACACACAGACTCGTACATGGAGAGAATGAAAGATGGGTACTGAACTTAACAAATGTGTATGGAGGAGGTGTGCCTGCATAGATATGGACAATACTGTACTACATTAATGTATTTTGACGCCCCTTGTGACCCGACCCCATCCTTTTCCTCTCCAGCTGTCCTTCCTTTCCTTCACTTCTCCTTCGTTTCTGCTGTCTCCTCTTGTGGTATTATTAAGGTGTTTCTGTTCTAACCCTTATAATAACATACAATCTTAATTCTTACTTCCCCTTTTCAATCAATCTTTTCGAAGCGTGTGTATAGTGTTGAAAACTATAAGAATTGGGCTTTTGCTAAGACTGGTTTACCTCCCTGCTGGTGTCAGGGATTATGTTGAATTGGCATTTTTCTTTATCAACATTTATTATCTATTACAAATGGCCAGGGGAATTAATTATGGTAAAACGTACTGTATTTATATGCAGGGTAACAAAATATAAGTGTGGTCCTCGCTTATCTACAGTATAGTTCGGTACAACTTAACAGCATTCCAAAAAAAAACTAATTAAATCTATACCATAATTTGACTGATAAGGATGAGGCTTGCAAACCACCAACCCAACACCAAAAGTCTGCTGCTGCTGCTGGTGCCGGGAAAGGTTATCGTACATGGAGTGAGGGTTGGCATCCAGTGGACCACAGTCGAGTACCTTTCTGGCTAGTGATAACGTAGACAGACAACCTTGCATCCACCACCACCACCACCACTACTACCATCATCATGTCTGAATACCACAAACCCGATGCCAGCTACCTACAGGAGCTGAGGGACATTGGCAACAAGCTCCGCATCCATTCTGTCAAGGCTACATCAGCTAGCAGCTCTGGGTAAGTGTGAAATAATAAGATATATTCAATTGACGTGATCCCAGAGAGGCATCATCAAGGTGCCGGCTAACTGCAGCGTTGCCACATTGTCTTATTGTATTTTTGTTTTTGTAGCATTTACAGGTAGTGGTTGTCGACATTATTTAATTGTATGGAAACTGGTTTTAATTTAGATTTGTGATTGTAGTATTAGTAAGTGTTTCGTTGGGTGTTAGTTTTTTTAAATGGTGTCTTTGGAAACTCGGCCGTCAAAGTCACCTTCCTATTTCAAAATGGAGCTGGAACTTTGAAGGTTACACATATCTAATACTAAATAACATACAATAGTATATCAGAGAGCAAGGGAAAAATATGATACCAGTAGTAAATCCATTGTCTTGTATTTTAGATATAAGGTAAAGAGTTGCCAGATGTTACTAGACAGCGCTTCCATGCACAACACCCCGATATAACAAACCCAATATCTACAGTACATGTATAATACTATTAATATATTATTATACAACAAATGTACAATGCAGATCTGTTATTTCCCACGTAGAACAACAATACTGCATAATGACAATGAACTCTTATGGATTGACGGCTGGTGAATGCAAAGGGTTAATGGGAGTGCAAGAAACAGGATGCTTGCAGATTCAAAAGCATCGTTATGCCTGAGGCTGTCTCTCTTGGCAACATAGGTAACCACGCGGGGAGAGATGCATCTAATCTCTGTTGCCATGATGATGATGATTTACAAAAGCGAACACAGTCTATTGTATGTGGTGTCTGTAGAGCGTATATGTATATATTATGGACATTGAGAGTTTAGGGTTGTATAAAAAATTCTGGGGATGGTTAACCAGGGAAACGCCCACTTTTTGTGTGTTTGAGGATTCCTTTTAGTTGCAGAACTTTATATGTATTAGCGATTAGGTATAGTTAAGGGAAGGAATGGAACAGTGTGGTCCCCCTTTCCTTGTGGCGTCTTTTTCATTACATAATTCGATATTGTAAGCTTATTTTTATTTTCTATGCATTAGCAGCCCACACAACGATTGTTTAACGAATGCATATATAACTAACTCGTTTCCAGGATGACTATGCACCAAAAAATCGCCATAGAATGTTAGATAATTGATGGAATCCAGCAGCTTGTAGCTTACGTTGTTCACTGTAATGTAGTTGGTTCCTTGTATCGGGGTTCACGGAGTCACGCTGAAGCTTCCCTGCAAAAGTTATATTATATTTATTAGTCTGACTTTTTACAATGAATTTTTGGGGGTATTAAAATGCCTATGTATAGTATTTGTGACATTGATATACAGTAGCGTTTGTATTCCATCATATATATACCGGTACAGCTGTAATATTAGCTAGAAGACAGCGATACCGGCATAGCTATCGACCGTTTCCTGCCTGTTACATAACCATGGCTGGTGGCTGATTAAAGAAAGCGTGCTGTTGAGAATACAAAACCGTTGACCTGAAGAAAGGTATTGTCAGGATTTAAAGCTGTAATTGCCATTATCTTTCCTCTTCACTCTTTTCCTTCCCTGTCTCTCCCCCTCATTACTCGATTTTCCCCTTCCATTATACTTCCACCTCTCCTCTTACGTCATCAAATTTTTCTTTCTTTGTTCCCTTACCTCCCTCCCTTTCTCGTCTACCCAAGCCTCTAGTGGTCCTACACAAGGCATCTAATTCACTGCATTGTATTCCCATTTAGTATATTATTATCATCACGTATTCTTGTACTGTAGTGACTTTTAAAAAATCTTCTCGCCAACATATAAACGGGTTTCGATCAAATTTTACATAATGTTTGTGCATCAAGGTCAGAAATGTATACGGGCAACTTTTTAGTGGACGGTGGCTGCCACTGCTTCGTTGCGATAAATAAACGCACGACATTGTGTTTCTATGGAAGCCCACACGTGAGCCATTTTTTCGTGACAGCCAGTGGCTCGCCACTGGAGGAGCCAAAGTGATGACACAAGCTATTTCACCAACATCCCTGATGGAACTACCTGTGGCTGCCACGAAAAAGTGGCCCATGTGCAGGTGTTGACAGCATCCCACCACGAAATAGTGGCAGCCACCGTCCACTGAAATGACAAGAATGAGGATGAAACGTGGGGTTGGTTACATGTTGGAATTTATTTGACGTTTGCAAAGGCATAGGCACGTCGATGGAGTGGCCTAGCTTATAGTTTATTTTTTTCACTCTTTGTTCCTTCTTGTTCCTTCAATTCCAGCTAAGGCCATGTTAGACATCTTACCCCGTTGATTGAACCAGTTACAAACAATACAAACTAACATGATACTAGGTACACCGCTAAGGTATAGGTACACTGCATTGATACATCTTTTTCTAATAGGAGCTACTTGAGAGTCAGTCCTCAACCCGCATAGCCCAATAATAATAGTGTTGGAATTCCTCCTTATTCGTCCACTAGGAAAATCTTGACAAGGACATATTTCTACCATTACTTTCAAAGATAGATAAGACATTTTGTATTAACTCCATGCACACAAATCGGTAATAATAATGTTATGATACATGTAACTCCAAATATTTCAAGTGTTTATGGGTTAATTTTTATCGATGAGAATTGTTCAGAGCCAGAAGGTTCGAATCCCGGCATGGTGGCTGCGATTTAATTAATAAAGAAACATACAGTGATTTTTTATTTCATTATAATTTTATATAATGTTCAGCAGTTGTCTTGATACCATCTCAAAAGTAGACCTGTCATAATTTTTGTAAGAAGTGACGTAGAAACCCAATATTGTTGACTATGGGTTGTAGTCACAGAGTTATATACAGCAGGTCTGTGGATGTAGTGTACAGCCGGCAGGATAAATTCGCGTCCATCCCTCTATCCCTGTACTGAATAATGCTAATATGACCAGAAAAAAATAAATTCTAAACCAGTTTCTATTTTAACAACCTATGTATTTTACTCTATGAGAATTATGTGTGTCATCTTTGAATTTCAATAGTGTTACAACACCACTAGAAGCTCATTCTCACGTAGGCATAGAAATGAAGCGAACTTATGTTGCCGGTTGTACATACGTGTCATCTCATTGTGGGTACAACATATATTTATTAGGTCAGGTGGTGTCTCTTATTACCTAGTCACCTAGTGGTACATATATGTATCGTAATTATGTTCACTCAAGGTCGACGTAGCCTATTCTTGATTCTTGACACGGAGGCAGGCAGGCAGGCAGACAGGCTAAAATATGATTGTGATTACTACACAGACAGCCTTTTTATAGTTTAGAGTCTTTAGAAGGTCTGGGCCGGTATTCACAAAACATATTAGAGTTTACATTTTTTTTTGTATGTTTGTTTTACTGGTGAATGGTTTTGATATTGTATTAGCATATAAGCTTATGATTTCTTGCCATGAATGAACGCATACCAAGAAAATTCAAGCTTAGAGGAAGGTAATACACTTCTGGTAAAGTACATTAGAGTGCCTCAATTCCTCCAAAATATGCCAGGAAACATGATCAGAGTAACAAAACTAATGGTGTACTGTTGCTTGGAATAGTTTTGGAGGAATCAGTTGCTCCAGATTTACCAACACTGTATTTTCCAGTCAATTGGTGTATCTATATGACAACAAACAACACGAACTTTCAGTGTTGGTAAATCTGGAGCAATTGATTCCTCTAAACAATGCTAAACAACAGACTACCATTATATTTGTCATTCTGGTCCTGTTTCCTGGCATACTTTGGAGGAATCAATGCACACCAGTGTACCAAAATTATATATATACTATCCCCCTATAGGCCTAGAAACGGGTAGTCATAACCTGTGTAAAGTACCAAGGCTTGTAGTACAGTCGATATTTTAGGCCTATACTATGCCTAAAAATGTTACTGTTGCAATATTTCCGTTGTCTCTATAGAATGTAGGTACCGGTATTCTTGTAGGCCTATTTATTCTATATATACATGTAATACCTTTCTGTGTTCACTTGCAGACGATCATTAAGGGACCTTATGATATAGTCAGAAAATTGTAGGTAAACGAGTCCTTTAAATATTGCCACCAAACACCACTTAGTTTATATTGAAGGAGCTTGTTACGTGGCATAGTCAGGAGGAATCAAAAGCCACCAAGTCTCATACACAATCACAGGGTCCTTAAAGGGGTACTACACACTTTTGGTACCCTTGATTCCTCCAAAGTATGCAAGGAAACGGGACCAGGTTAAAGGGGGAAGTTTTGTGTTGGTAAATCTGGAGCAACTGAATCCTCCAAACTATTCCAAGCAACAGGACACCATTATTTTTGTTCATCTGGTCCTATTTCCTGGCATATTTTGGAGGAATGAAGACACTCCAATGTACCAAAAAAGAATTACCACCTTAACAATAATAATGTACTGACATACTGACAATAATACTGTACTGAAACACACACACACACACACACACACTATGGGGAGAAAGTTTACAAGGCATTCTAGCTATATAGCGTGACAGTGTGAATATACTGTGCTGTGTGACGTGACAAGGACGGCGTCACGTGGTGTGTTGGTGGTGATGGTGGTGATGGAGGTTGTTCTCTCACTCCACCAACAGGCCCAAGGAATGAAAGATCAACAGAGGCTCAGACAATAGTTACCATATCATCATTACATTATTAAAAATTGATGTAGCCTACTCATCTTAGTTAGGGCCTGTGAAACTTTACCGAGGTGCTATAATTTTGTAATGGCCCAACTATAATAGCCTTACTCAATTTTTTTCCCTGAATGAGGGTGTATAGTAGGAATTGTACTAATGCAGCACACTATAACCATATTCGAAATGGTTGTATTCGTTTTGTGGTCAGTGGAAGTTTACTCAGGTGTTATAACATTTGATTTTAGTCTATAAAAAAACAAAAAAAAACATAATAGGATAAATATAATTACTACACAGACACACATACTTCCATTATGCAAAGGTTTCAGTAGTTTAATATGTATAGTCGGGGAATTAATGGAAAAAACTAGAGATGGTAAATTGGAGGTATACAGAATCCCCCTAACTATGCAACGAAACAGATCCCCAATAAATAACATAAAGGTAGATTTTGTTTCCTGGAATAGTTTGGAGGAATCAGCAGCAGCTCTCCAATTTACCAAAAAGAGGTTCTCCCCTTAAGGGATATAGGTGATATAATAATTATACCCCTTGTAGTAAAAGTAGAAGAGTTATATAGTTAGGCTTCTCTGAGATAACCTTTATTTTATCATTTGGTGGGTGTTATTGAAGATAGGCCTAATGCTACAGAAATATCTCGGCTCTTACGATACCAAGTTATACTGATATATTGATTTTTCTTCAGTAATTCTTAGCACTCTTACCATACCAAGTTATACTGATATATATATTATTTTTTTGTTTATGTTTTGTATTCCACTGTAGTACTGTAGATGTATCATATAGGAGGGTTACAAACATGAAATCCCTCCTGTGTAGTTCGGGTACGTTTCCCCCCCCCCCCTCTCTCTCTCTCTCCCCCCCCCCCTCTCCTAGTTCCTCGGTGTAATTAAGTATTATTACTGTACTAAGTTGCGTACATTACATGGCCTTTATATCCAGTGAAAGTGTGCATAGGTAAAGAGAGAAAAATCTACACACACACACACACACACACACGTACGAAGAGAGAGAGAGAGAGAGAGAGAGAGAGAGGAAATTTACACACACACACGGGAAAAGAAATTCAGACAACCAACGAGGCCAGCTGACGTGAGGGGACAGTATAGCACGAAGGCATAAGTAAGATAAAAATGATTGAGATGAGTGTTGGATAGAAAAGATTGTGGTGAGAGTGAATGTAACAGCAGCAGCCTCGAGGGGAAGCCACCGCAGAGAGAGAGAGAGAGAGAGAGAGAGAGAGAGAGATCACAGGACGGATTTCATGTTTGAGAGAGAGAGAGAGAGAGAGAGAGAGAGAGATCGATCATAGGACGGATTTCATGAGAGAGAGAGAGAGAGAGAGCGAGCGAGCCATCATAGGACGGATTTCATGTTTGAGAGAGAGAGAGAGAGAGATATAAAATAACCATCATAACACGGATTTCATGTATGAGAGAGAGAGAGAGAGAGAGAGAGAGTGTGTGTGAGAGAGAGAGAGTTACTCACATACCAACCGGCCATGTTAAGTTTTTTTACGCCTCTTATTCGGAAACTATTGTATATTATTTTGTTCCCACTTCAGCAACGGTACATGACTTTACTTCATCTCTGCCATGAATAAAAATAAATAATAATAATAATAATAATATCTCATCTCGTGTTGGTAAATCTATTGGAGCAAATGATTCCTCCAAACTATTCCAATCAACAGACCTCAACCATTGTTTTTGTTCGTCTGCTGGTTGGTTCTGTTTCCTGGCTTACTTTGGAGGAATCAAGGCACTCCAATGCATCAGCAGCAGAAGTATACTACTATCGCCTTAAGGTAGCTTCTGTATATTCTCAGTATTGTTTTTAATGTATATATATTGTGGACATAGGCGTCAAGGCAGGTGAAGCCCGTAACGAGGTCTAGGTTACCACACACACACAGAGTCGAGAGAGAGAAGATGGATATCTATACTGTATATTTATTTGTACCTAAGTTATACAATTCACACATTGCTCATAATGAAAGCTACATGAAATAAATAAAACAAAACAAAACAAAACAAGAGAGTTGTCCCAAATAATGTCCAATTTAATTTGTTCGAGATGCCTATAGACACATTGCCGTAGTAGTAGTAGTAGTAGTAGTAGTAGTAGTAGTAGTAGCAGCTCAGATATGACGTAAAATTAGCCTGTTCGAATCTGGAAACAGCTATAAGATATTAGGAAAACTTATCGCCTGAGGAGTGAGTGAGTAAGTGAACAAGGGAATGCCCAGCAGAACAGAAGGGAGGGAACTGGGAAAATTTATATATCCTCAAGGACTTTTAAAGGATATATATTTGTGTTGTGTTTGGATAAGTCATTGGGGAGCCGGGTGGATTTTTTTTTTCTTATGCTTGTGATTGAATATTTTTTTTTATTTTTTTTTATTTAGTGTGTGTTGTTGCCTTGGACATGGGCTGCAGTAGACTTCATACCCGTGTTGAGGTCCAATGAAATCATCACTAAAAACTTGTAGTGACATTAAGTAACACACACACACACACACACACACACTCTCTCTCTCTCTCTCTCTCTCTCTCTCTCTCTCTCTCTCTCTCTCTCTCTCTCTCTCTCTCTCTCTCTCTCTCTCTCTCAGTTATAGGTTCCTTCAATTGCAATGTAGCCTATCCAAACATCTCTAAGTTAACGAGATTTGGACATGAATTCACCCCTCACTCGATTCTCACTTCACAGGTAAGGAAGGATATCAAGCGAGCATCTTTCCTCACCTTTCTCAATGTAGAAAAAAAAAAATTATGAAGGCAAGTAGACACAGGACAGGTGAGAGCAGTGATGGGATGGGATGGGATGGGATGGTGGAGTGGGTAATATGACTAGGGATGCAATGGGGGATGGGGGAGGTAATGAAAGCAAGGATCGGGTGGGATGGGGAAGAGGGTAATGAAAGCAGGAGGGGGTGGGGTGCAAGAGGGGGAGGGGGTAATGAAAACAGAGGGTGGGATAGGGAGGGGGTAATGAAAGCAGGAAGGGGGTGGGGTACAAGAGGGGGTGTGGGTAATGAAAGCAGAGGGAGGGATAGGGAGAGGGGGTGGGGTACAAGAGGGGGTGTGGGTAATGAAAGCTGAGGGATGGGGTGCAAGAGGCTGAGGTGGGGTTGGGGGGGAACACTGGAGTCTGTAACTATGCTAAACAGCTACTAAGCGAGCTACTGGTGATTGAAGCAGACATAATTAAGTAATATATTTATGGACAGGGAACGTGGTCTACAAGAATGACATGACCTTGATTCATTTTTGATACTGTGAATTGTGTAGTAAGAATTTAGTCGTCATTCTTTTTATCTTTATCCTCGTTATATGAATTTCGACATTGTTGTTATTATTATTATTTTTTTTTTTTTTTTTTTTTTTTTTAAACCTTATTATTTTCTCTGTTTTCGTATCCATTCATTAACATAAAGTTTCGTGAAGGGTATCAGGATTTTCGTAACAATTCCACTTAATTAAGATTTCTAGAGAGACAAAAAGAAGGTCCGAATCTTCACTTGCTTCACACACACACAAAAAAAAGGAAAAAAGAAAAACAACGAAGGAAAAGATGAAAGAAAAAAAATTAAAAGAAAAGGAAAAAGAAATAATGAAAGAGGTAAAAAAGAAAATAAAGTTTCATCCTTGAGTAATTTTACGTTTGTTGAGTTCTTTGTGATTTATTAGTTGTGCTTTCAAAAGTTCTGTATAGCCTAATATGGTGGACAAAAGTTCATTGTTTGAGATAGCCACAATAGGACTGAATTCTCTGTGGTTCGAACGACAACAACACACACTTCACCATCTATCCTTTATTGTTTTTAATCTTTCGAACAACAAGAGGTGAATGATTTATTTATATTGTGGGTGTTTGTGTACAGTCACGAGTCATAATAAGTATACAGGTGTGCTTCCTGGTATATATAACTGAAGGGTAAAGTAATAATAATAATAATAATAATAATAATATGCTCACCATCAAGTATTCTACATTATTATACAAACAGATTATTACGAGTACGTGTGTGTGTGTGCGTGTACAGTACATACATATTGTAACAGGTATGCTGGTGTGTTGTTTGTGACAGGAGCTGTATGTGTGTGTCTGGGGTGTAGATTAGTCTCATCAGCAACAAACAACAATTATTCGTCATCGTATATTTAGCTGTGTTGTGTTTACCTGTTTACCTGAGTATTATTATTATTATTATTATATTGTAACGTCCTTGACAAGTTATGGTATCGTTACTATTTACCTGATTATTATTATTATTATTATTATTATTATTATTATTATTATTATTATATTGTAAAGTCCTTGACAGGTTATGGTATCGTTAGGGTGGTTGGTATGCATGAACATTCGTGGTGATGATGGTGTGGTACAGACACGATGACTCCTTATAGACACACTACAGCAGTGGTTCTCAACTCATTTCTGTCCACGGACCACTAACCCAATAAAAACAATGTCGTGGACCATTTGAATTTTGAATGTCATCTTGGTTAACGTTATTTCATGATTATAGTTTACATTATGACGGCAGTATTTGAATGTAGAGCACAATATTTTTTTCGATGGAGAGCACAATTTTGGGCATCTTGGGTTACTGTTAATGGTGTCCAGACTCCAGTATACAGACGTCCCGGGAGTTTCGGACACGCTATCGGACAGAAGAGCCCTGTGGACCACCTGAAAAGTCACCCATGGACCACGAGTTGAGAACCACTGCACCAAGACCAATAACACTAGTCTTATTGGTCTTGCACTGCACTACAGAGTCATCATACCGGCACCAATTCCATCGTTAATACCACTCAATGATATTCTTGCATAGGGTTTCTTATTAGTCAGAAATGAGATGATGTCCTTCAACCATTTTAAGTGGGTAAAGCCTAATTCAGTGTTGGTGGTAAATCTGGAACAACTGATTCCACTAAACTATTACAAGCAACGAGGGAAGGTGGCTGAGTGGACTCGTAACCTATAAGTCGGGAGATCGAATCCTCTCAATCGAGTTTCAGGCACTATTTATAAGGCCACCGAACGTTGTAAAACACCCTTGCTGGTACCATAACTGCAGTATTTTGGAATTACCCTCACTTCCCTTCCTCTGTGGTTGGGTACCAGTTCGGAAGTCATGACATGAGTGTGGGCAGCAGCATGGCCGAGAAATACCTCGGCCATGGGCAGCAGTTTACCTGGGCCACGGTGATGAAGGCTTATTAATAAAGCCTATCTCCAGTGTCGGAACATTAAAATAATAATAATAATTTTTTGTTCATGTGGTCCTGCATGTTTCCTGACATACTTTGGAGGAATCAAGGTACTTTAAAACACTGGAATGTCCGAGAGATGTAGAAGGGAAGCAAGGTCGATGGTGTAGAAAGTGTTTGTGTGTATTACATTACGTGTATATGTATATCCTTGGGGGCTAGTATTATTACGAGTTATATGTGTGTGTGTGTGTGTGTCAAAAGTTAGAACAAAAAATTAATATAAAAGAGTGTTAGAATTTTTTTTTTTTCGTGCGTGTGACTTTACATGTATGTATGTGTCTTTTGTATGCATGTGTAGGCAAGTTTGTTTTTACACCAGTTTGTGTGTGTGTGTGTGTGTGTCTGTTTTGAGCTTGTGTGACTGTGTGGTTGTAGGTCTTTTGTATATACACGTGTAGACAAGTTTCTTCTTACTCCATTGTGTGTGTGTGTGTGTGTGTGTGTGTGTGTGTGTGTAGGTATTTTGTATACACGTGTAGGCAAGTTTGTTCTTACTCCAGTGTGTGTGTGTGTGTGTGTGTGTGTAGGGAACTCAAGGTAGAGGTTTCCCCGCTTTCTCCACGTGAATAATAAATAACAATTACTTCCTCTCCTCACTCATTATATTCCTGAAGCAATATTTACCTTCCAAAATAATGAGTGCCTATGTTTCTCGTGTGGCCTGTCAATGTTATAAACTTGAATTTCTTGCCCAAAATGAACGACAAGGTATAGTACTTCTTATTAAGGGGGTGCGAGAATAGGGGACAGGCTGGGGGGGGGGTGCAGGAATAGGGGGACAGGCTTGGGGTGGGTAGAAAGCCTGTCCCCTATTCCTGCACCCCCTTAACCCCCACCTCCCCAGCCTGTCCCCCTACTGGCCTACTCCCGCACCCCCCAAACCCCCCCCCAAAAAAAAAAAACCGCACCCGCACCCCCCTAACCCTCCCCCCCCCCGCCTGTCCCCACCCACTTAATTAAAGGTGGAAGTAGAGTGTTGGTATATATGGAGCAACCGATTCCTCCAAACTATTCAACCAAGCAACAGAACACCATTATTTTTGTTCATGTGGTCCTGTTGTTTCCTGGCATACTTTTTTTTGGAGGAATCATGGCACTCCAATGTAACCAAAGTGAATTACCCCCTTAATAAATAATACACGACTACTACATTGTAAAAGATTAAGTTTCTGTGTGTGTGTGTGTGTGTGTTTTTTTTTTTTTTTTTTTTTTTGTGAGTGTGTGTGTGTGTGTGTGATGTAACAGAGTGAGTGAGTTCGTTGGCCGACCGTGCGTGAAACTGTTGCCTTGCCCTTCACGGCACTCGCTCACTCACACCACCACCAGCCTCTCTCACTCTCTCTCGCTCTCTCTCTCACACACGGTTTCCCTCACTCGCATACATACATACGTGACTCATACACGTTATATACGGTGCTCTTTCACTCCATACAGCCTCTCTCTCTCACACACACACACACACACACGGTTTCACTCACATACTCACTACAGCCTCTCTCTCTCTCACGGTTTCACTCACTCACTTCAGCCTCTCTCTCTCTCTCTCTCTCTCTCTCTGTTTCACTCACATACTCACTTCAGCCTCACACACACACACGGTTTCACTCATACTCACTCACGTCAGCCTCTCTTTCACACTCACACGGTTTCACTCACATACTCACTCACTTCACCCTCTCTTACACACACACGGTTTCACTCACTCATATACTCACTCACTTCAGCCTCTCTCACACACACACGGTTCCACTCACTCACTTCAGCCTCTCTCTCTCTCTCACATACATCACTCATACACGACATAGTATATTCGCACAGTGTATGTACACTTGCTTACATATGAAACAAATCACATCTGAAACTGGAATAGGATGTGTGTGAGGTTATGTGTAGAAACGAGTCCAATTCTGGGGTTATTTAAGGGGGTGCGGGAGTTGGGGGACAGGCGGGGGGTGGGGGTATGGGGGTGCGGGTATAGGGGACAGTCTTTCTACCCCCCCCCCCCCCTCAAGTCTGTCCCCTACTCCCGCACCCCCCTAAGGGATAAGTTTTGTGTTGATAATTCTGGAACAAATGAATAGGCTACTCCAGACTATTCCAAGCAACAGAACACCATTATTTTTGTTCTTCTGGTCCTGTTTCCTGGCATACTTTGGAGGAATCGAGGAGCTCCAATTTAACAAAAGCGAATTACCCCCCCTTAAGGGAAGTAACCTTTTGTGGTCAATATGAAGTCAATATAGGTCTCCAAACTTAGGAATAAAACACTTCCCTTGTATAATTTCATATGAAGGGGTTCTGTTTCCCGGCACAGTTTGGAGGAATATTATGTAGCCTATATTATGTCTGTTACATGTGTCTGCAACTGTACATTATATTACCACGTATTTGTATGTACTTATACAATGAATATGTATTATTATTGATGGTGTACACTATTTATTGTTACGTACTTTTTATTATATTGAACATTATGATCGGGTATAATTCGTATATATATATAAGGTCTTCTTGTATTGTATGTGGTATGTGTTCATATGACTTGTTACATGCATTGGCCTTCATATTATGCACACGGTGTATCATCACAGTATTTATACACAAATACATATTGCTCGCGGTGCACACGAATTACGACACACACACACACACACACGAGAGTCGCCTCACAATACACACACACACACACACATGAGCCGCCTCACAATGCACAAACACACACACACACACACACACACACACACATGAGCCGCCTCACAATGCACAAACACAGACACATACACACACACCCATTGCCTTTCTATTTTTGTAAGGTCGGTGTGTAATAATGACGAGTCAGACCGAGGTTATAAGAAGGATTGACAGAGGTAGCGTGAGTTTCAGTTCAATCCGTGACTTGGGTTGGTGTGCATTGTACTGTAGTAAAAGTTCGGAGGCTGACGTGACGCTAATTCCAAGTTATTATAAGCAAACAAACAAATAATAATAGTAATAATAATGATAATAGTCCGGGCCGGGTACAAGTAGGAAATATTTATACTGCGTGATGATTTGAGCAAGTTGAGAGAAAGGGCTGTAGATAAGAAGGTGTTCCGTTCTGTCTGGATTTACGTGCTGATAAAAACGAATAGTAGCCTAATAGTGGGTAATAATATAATCTGTAGTTATAGTAGCATACGTTAATTATGGTACAGAAATAAACATAACAATAATAAAAGTAGGGGGTATAAGAAAAATATAATATTATTGAGAATCAGTAATACTAATCAATAAACGCATTACACACACACACACACCTAGCCTACCTTCCCCCTCACTCCACCACCACACACACACACGTCTCCGTTTTCTCTCTCTACCTCTCTCTCACTCTCTCTCTGTCTCTTCTACCAACACAACGAACATTCCATCCACAACTAAAACACGCGTCGTAGTGAAAGTCTCTGAAAGAAAGAAGCAGCTCGTAGTCATCGTCCTTCCCTGTCTGTCTATCTTCTGCTTGTTGTCATCTCTACAGCGTTTCTCCCGACATGGAATTCTTCTTCTTGCATCTCGACTGGTTTTTGTTAAGACAGTGCGACCATGAGGGAGACGTGGGTGTATTATTTTATCTTTTCTTTTTGTAACAAGTGGTGTGTGTGTGTGTTATTTTTTTTTTTCTGGTCTGCTGGATGTAGGCTACGACTGGAGTGGACAGACGGTTTGAATGAATGATAGTGGAGAATAATATTGAAGACATCTTGGGTTGTTTTATAGTGTGTGTGCATGCATCGTAAATTTAGCCTAAACTTACCATTTGGGCTAAACGACGTGGTGCCGAAATTTCGCAAGACTATGTTTGTATGTGATAGTTTACGATAATGTGTAAATTAATGTTTGATAAAGAACATATCAACAAAGTGTGCCATATGCAATTATTTATAGATCGAATTTAGGTCTTACGAACACTAATATTATTTTCATTCTCCAGTTTGCCTGTTTTCGTGTTATTTTTTTATACAACCCATATCAACCTGAACTAACGGAAGTAACTTAAATCTTACCTAACCTAATAATTACTGACGTCAGCTCCCCCATCCCCCCACCATGAAAAGTTACCTCAAAGCTACCGCACTTGGGAAATATGTGGGTGGCAGGGGGACTATGCTCGTTCCGGGGCCCTCAGTGAAAACCAGCTGTTGAAAGCCTATAATTTAACGGGGCTTACATTCTTCAACTGAGGCATAAATATTCATGACTTCTATACTGATGTATGGTCACAGTTAAAGTCAAGCTTGTGCAGTAAATATTTTAGCATTCGGTACATTCAAATTGATATGAGTAGTAATAAGACAAAATGTAAGTGATATAGGGCCTAGGCTAATGAATTAATAACGTAAGTAATCCCCATACTCAGTACATATAGTAATAATTACACTACTGCTGTTATTGCTTAAAAGGAATTACGGTACTAGTAGGTTATTTTAGAGTAACTTGACGTTCTGTTTCATTTTAAGGTTTAGCTCTTTCTGTAGAATATTATAGGAAAAATAAACACTATAGGAGCGATACTTTGTGTAGGTGTGTACCAAATGCCCTGTGTGGCCTGGTACTTGGAGTTGGTTGCATTATTAAGGGGGTGCGGGAGTAGGGGGAGAGGCTAGGGGGGGTTTGGGGGGTGCGGGAGTATGGGGACAGGCTTGGGGGGGGGGGTAAGGGGGGTGCGGGAATAGTGGACAGGCTTTCTACCCACCCCAAGCCTATCCCCCTATTCCCTCACCCCCCAAACCACCCCCCAACCCAAGCCTGTCCCCTACTCCCGCACCCCCCAAACCCCCCCCCCCCCAGTTTGTGTAAGTTGTAACTCATTAGGTGTCTACATACTATACATACATACATACATGCATCACTTGGCCATGTCTGCTGCTGTGTATTGTGTAAGAATATGAGTGGTTCTGAGGTTGTTATTGCTTCACCACCACCACAACTCAGACAGGTTTATTATAAGCTTTGTGCAGTTTCCACATCCGCTGACATTCACATTCTTTCAATATACTGTACTAGGTCAAGAACTGGATTAATTCACCCGAGACTCAAGCAAGTCAGGGACACTAATGGAGGAGAATTTCTTAAGGAGTTGGTAATACTTTTGGTACTGTACATTGAAGCTCCTTGATTCCTCCAAAAGAATGCCAGGAAACAGGAACAAATGAACAAAAATAATGGAGGCCTGTTGCTTGGAATAGTTTGGAGGAATCAGTTGCTCCAGATATACCAACACTGTAATATCCCCTTAAACTAGTTGGATAAAGTAGCCTAATTATTTCGTGGTCCTTCGGGTATTTAGGAGTGGCAAACCAGGCAAACTATTAGGCTACACTGGTACTGTATATTGTTGAAACATCATCAATTCATTTGTAAGATTCATTGGTGTTTTATTGAGTGTGGTACTGTACAGCCACAATCAAATAACCACCTATATTTTCCTTCCATCGTGCAAATAAATCAGTTTCATATCAAAATATAATCATACAACACCTTACGTCGACTCAACCACTTCAATTATTATTATAAGGTGCTACAAAATCATACACGTGTTATTCTTTATTACCAAAATATTTACGACTATGGAAGGAAAGTGTCGGTGGTTATTTGATTGTGGCTGTACATACGTGGGACAACCAGCCTGCTAGGTCACCTGCTTATTAGTTGAGCGTCTTCATTATATTTAAATACATTATTATAGTTCAAGGATGCTTTCAACAATGTGACCAGTAACGCGTGACAAGAATGGATAATTAACTAATATATTGTTGAAGGTGAATGAATACATTTTGAAGGAGGTTTCTAATAATTACCAGAATATTAATGGCCGTGACGCCAAAACAATTCATGTAGGTCATTCATTCAGCAGTCTCGTTACTCAGGAGTCGAATAATTATTGTGACGACTGACGAGCCATTACCCTTTTTATAGTTTTAATGGCATAAGATGAAATGTCACAGTTAAACTTCCCGTCACCATAAGATTAAAGTGATAAAGGACGATTCATCATTCAGGAAACAATGGGTAAAGTTGAGTAGCCTACTGATACAATCTGGGGTTGGTCCAGACGGAGTTGTGATTGTTTACAGTTTGGACATTTTATATACAATTATTTTACTCCTTCGAAATTTAATAACCAAGAAGTTTATCTGTTGCAATGCAATGTTGGTACAGTAAACAAAACCAAGAAGTTTATCTGTTGCAATGTTGGTACAGTAAACAAAACCGAGAAGTTTATCAGTTGCAATGTTGGTACAGTAAACAAAACCAAGAAGTTTATCTGTTGCAATGTTGGTACAGTAAACAACAAAAAACGTACAGTACCAGGGATCAGTGAAATAATTTGACTTGTGGTACCGTAACCTAACAACAGACCTATTCATCCATTCTTTATCACTAGCTTTAACCCGTCTATAGCTTTATACTAGAGCCGTACTGTTAGTGGTGAAAGTCAGCGATTATTCCACTAGAGGCCTACTTGCTATTGTGGAGGTATGACGTCATCACCGTTAGGCTAATGAACTCTTAACTATGCCACAACATTTACATAAGACTATACCTAAGCTGAGGTTGGCTGTTACTTGGGAGGTTCTGCGATTTCAATCTCTTGTATCCGTCTGTACTCGTTCTTTGTCTCGGATATCCATATATGAGATGCGAAGCAATCATTTCCATTTGGTTAGATTGCTATTGTTCCCTGTACGGTATGCCATTTACTTAAACCATACTTTATATAGAGTTGTATGTAAATTTGTATGCATATGCGTATGCCAAGCACCATGCGAAAACTAAGCGTCGCACAGCAAAATTTAAAAACATATTTGGAATTGGCACGCTGACAGGAAGACAATGGCAATGCTGTAAGAGTTACAGCAGTGTGCTTTTTGAATTATTACAGGTGAACATCACCATTTAGTGAGCCTTAAGATGGCTACTCTAATTAATAAGGCTGTGTATTAAACAGATGAGTCACTGAAATAATGTTGTAGTCTTGAGAAAAATAATAAAACGCCTAACAGTTGTATAACCTAAGCCATGTTGTGGACAACTCCACAACATGGGTTAGGTGCAAGGTAGAACAGATCTGTAGTGGGTAGTAAAGATGACGCGAGCTTATATTGGGTAGTGAAGATGTGTAAAGTGTGGGTAATGGTGATGTGTGAAGTGGAGGCAATGGTGATGTGTAGTGGGTGGTGAAGATGTGTGTTGTGGTAAGTGTGGGTAGTGATGATGTGTAGGGGTAGTAAAGATGTGTTAAGTGGGGGTAATGATGGTAAGTGGGGGTAATGGTGGTAAGCTGGGAGTAGTAAAGATGTGAGAAGTGGGGGTAGGTATAGTAAAGATATATGAAGTGAGGGTAATGGTGTGGTGAAGATGTGGGACGTAAGGGTAATAGTGGGTAGTTAAGATGTGTGAAGTAAGGGTAATAAGTGAGGTGTGGTAAGTGGTGGAAGCCATATACTCTGTACTTTATAATATATTATATCTTGTGAACTGTGAACTGAACTGTGAAAACTGATTGCGATACCGAATGATACAATTATCTTACTGTAGCTGGAACCTCTTTAATTAATCCAGAGTTACTATTAAAAATCCTTGGGTAACGCTACACCTCAGGAAAATAAGAAAAGAAAGAGACAAAGAACGGACACGGGAGTTTGGTAAACCGTGACAAAAATAATAATAATAAAACCCAATACGGAAGGAGACTACTCCAAAAGAAACCCCTGAGTGAATCTGCAAGTGTGTGGTTGGTTGCTGGTGGTTCGAGTTGAGTTGCCTACTACTCCTTATAAATACAAACGTGTGGTCCCCGAGCGGTCCATTGTTGCCGAGGCCTGCATGGGGTGTACGTTGTCTGCATCAGTGTTAAAGAGTGCACCAGGAACTAATAACATGGCTGAGGTGAAGGTTCAAGATCTGCAGGACATTGCCAACAAGCTTAGGATACTGTCCATCACGAGTACCGAAGCTGCAGGATCCGGGTACGTCTATATAGTAATTAATTTTGTTGTACCGTATTTACAAAGTTTCCCATTACTTCTGCATGTATTCATCGCCGGAACTTTTAACATTTTCTTGCAACCCTGGTCTTACTAATAGCCAGGGAATAGTTCTATTTTATATTGGAATGAGGTTCTGCACCTTTCTTTTTCAGTGCTTGATTGTCAGAAACTTGCCGGTTGACCATTTTCTTCAGTGAGGGTTTTTTTACCTCTACTAATATATTAGCGGAATTTTTTCTATTAGAATTTCCTTAACACTCATAAAATCTTTTTATATTTTTATACAGAAATATTTTGCACTTTTATACAGTTTTTACGTACGCTATCGTTACATTTACATATTAGACATAGGGCCTACAGCTAAGTTTTGCTGCCCACCATATGTTAAGTACCAACACTTATTTACAGTACACCTGAATGTGATCGTTATCTTTATCGTACTCGGGTAATCTTCGTACAGTCACGTGAATTATAGTATACTTTAAGTAAAGCCCATATTTATACCTTTAAATTTGAGTTACTGAAAGCCTATTGTCGCGTCGCTCATGGGTTAATTTAACGCGGGACTCCCATTTTGCCGGCAGCATTGTTTCGTTGCCGGAAAAATACTTCAATTTTTAAGTGACGTTTTATAAGGATTCATACATTTAGTTGCTTGTTACTGCAGTCATAATAAATGCTTGTCTAAAGTCCGACACTCGAAAAGAACAAAAAACAGTAATGATAGTTCCCATTTCCAACTCATGTCCCTCATCGATCCCCTCACCCACACCTAATGTCTACTGTAGGCATTCGGATTCAACAAGTGTTTTTTTCAACTAGACATTGCATCTTACCTGTTCTGTTTATGCATACCAATCCTATTAAGAGAAATAGATAATAGATTGATAAAGTAAACACTTGCACAGCAGCTATTAGATGGGATGGAAAGATTGTGGAATGAAGGAAAATGAATATCCTAATGGAGCAGATTAAAATGCAAAAACGTGAATCGTATTGTCTTGGATTATTTTATCTAACACGCCAGCTATATATGCCATAATATTATTAGTAACCTGACAAAATGAACATAACTGTAATTAAGATTTCGTGCAACATAACGATAATAGTGGAAAAGTGTTAGAATGTTAAATTACTGGTACGTAAGGAAACCAACCAAGCACTTTTGTCTAAATTTAGCACTATATTCGAATCAATGGGATCGAACTTTTATCCACACCCTCGGAAAAAAAAATCGAACCATCTTCAGTCTATTTCGGCTATATTTGCCTTTTGAATTTTGACAAAGTAGGTGAGTAGCCAGGTGATAAAACTTCGGGGGGTTTCCAAGATTCCAGGAATAGATTACTGGCTTTAGAGTCGATACTTAATTGTGGACGCAGGGTTGTAATGTAATATTATATGTCGTTGTTGGATGTCCTCGGGTTCTAACATCTCTGAAATTGAAAAAGTTTTGGTAGAGTACTTGATAGAAGATAGGTAATTAAAAAAATTTCCACACCTTAGTAAGATAATCCCCGAGAGTCGTCCTCAGTAAATACACAGTGTGGTAAGAGTAAAAAGAGAACCACACAGTCTAAGTTCAATAGACCAGCAGAAATATTGTCCACTGATGTTGATCACCCCAAGAAGTTAATAAATAATGTACAGTCACGAGCACTAATAAGCATACAGCTTCCAATTCCCCAACGAAGTACTTCCAGTGGAGATCTTATTGTGGATTTATTTACTGTCTCTAGGTATTCGAAGCACACCTGGATACTTATTAGTGCTGGTGACTGTACATTAGAAATAAGCCTGAACGGTAATTAACGAGGAGAATAATCACATAGGATATCCTGTGGGGCGGGGACCTAATAAACGGAACAGGTAGCCTATTACTTATGCCTTATGGGCTTATTTACGTGTTCTTAATAATAAACTTACCCGGTTTGTGCTTGGAACTGAAAATAGGCATGTGTTAATTCATATCTCCTTGAGTTTTGTGTGTATGTTTGCATATAAGATACCGAGCTGGATAATGAATGATAGACAAAACATACATACTTAATTAAGGTGGAAGATTTCGGTCTTGTTAATGATGAATGGAACAAAATTAAGACGTGTAGATTATTAAGTTATAAGAAAAGAAAGTTGTGGCCTAGGGTGTGGGTGTGGCAAGACATGGTGGATTGTTTGGGTGTGGTTAGAGTGAAAACTAGTACAGACAGAATGGTGGTGGTGGTGGTGGCCGGTGGGTGAGATAGCCAGCCAGCCAGCCAGCTATCCAGTTGAATCCACACACTCACTCACCCACCATAACCTAACCTTGCCTGCATGACTGACATTTACCACAACAATCATCAATGGTTTTATGTTTTGACCACCGGAAAGTTGTCATTTGGGGACGAGAACTTACACTTAGTCGTAATTACTGTATATAATTATATGACTGTAGAAAGGTGAAAGTTTTTTAGCCTTCCAAGTTTTAATCCATGTATATCACTTGTGTTTCCTTTTATTAGTGTAGAATGGAGATATAATTGAATGAAGAAAATCCTAATACAATAATATAACTTGATATTGAACCTTTGTAACATGGTAGGAAACAAGAGTAAAAAATTAATAATTAGCATTTGTGATTTCTTCTTGACACTGGTAGCATTATACAGTATATTAATTTTTGTACACTTCACGACAAAAGTTAAGGTTTGCAGTGTATACAATAATGCACTACAACAGGCCGATAAAATGTTCAGCCAGAAACAGTTTTAAGCAGAAGATGCTGGTATGTTGGCAATCCTTATCTGAGCAGTATTTTTAACTTTTTTGTGGTTTCGTTAATGTAGTGAAAGCAGTAGGCGCCAGCAGGCTGTCTAAACCAAAAGTGGAGGAGAGGAAGTGATTAGCTGGATAGAAACGAGGAGCTGTAGTAACACACTAAGTCATATAGTATAGGCCTACTGTCATAGGAGTGTGGGATAACAGACTTTATAAGATTAATGATGGTAAGGGATAGTAGATAGAGGTATTAATTATAATTTGGACAGAGTAGTTAATGACATGAAAAAAATATCTTGCTGTCCTATAAATATTATGTAATAAAAATCTCTCTTCCTTAGTGCATAAAGGGCAGATGTTGTGATTGACCTTAGTGAGTCACTGTACTATATATTAGGCACATTTTCCCCTTAAGGGGGTGCGGGAATAGGGGGACAGGCTTGGGGGGGGGGGTGCGGGAATAGGGGGACAGGCTTGGGGGGGGGGGTGCGGGAATAGGGGGACAGGCTTGGGGGGGGGGTAGAAAGCCTGTCCCCTATTCCTGCACCCCCCTAACCCCCCCCGAGCCTGTCCCCCTACTCCCGCACCCCCGAAACCCTCCTCCCCCAAGCCTGTCCCCTACTCCCACACCCCCCTAAACCCCCTCGAGCCTGTCCCCCTACTCCCGCACCCCCTGAAAGTTGCTGGATTTCAGCATTTATTCCTCATTCATATTAATATAAGACAAAACTTATATAGGCTGTATAACTTTACTATGGGACAATACACAATCATAATTAACCAATATAGGCTACACCCATGGCTTAGCCAGACATATTGTAAATGCTTTTATGTTTGTCAAGTTTTGTTAGCTGTAGCACCTTTGGAGGAGGATGTGTGTGTGTGCACTTCATTAGTGGTGAGTGTGTTAACCCTTTCTGGTGTAACCTCCACCACTGGTAACTGTATAGAGTAACCACATGGCAGGTGTTGTGGTTGGTTGGCATAGTGAGTTCTGTAATGGTGGTTGACTGAACAATTTTGTGTTAACTAGGTGACATTGTACTGCACATAGCATATTTTGGGTTAATTTTCATTATACTTGGGTGTGAAGGTAGAAAAATAATGTTTTGAAACTTATAGAATATGATTAATATATTTAGGAGTTAGTAAACTGGATAGCAGCAAAATTTTTATTGCTTGTGGCATCCGCTGAGGGATATTTATAAAAGTGTATATAGTGTAAATGCATTACTACTCTTGGAGGAGGGGGGGGGGCAATTTTTGTTGTTGTTGATGTTGTTCTCCTGGTGCAGAATGGCCTCCTGCTCCACAGACCCCTGGTACGCTCTGGTCGCAGTGAAAAAATCAATTAAAATAGAGGGGCTGGCCCTATATGCCTGGGCTACCGAAGCACATCCCAGGGAGATGGGACCAGAGCTTACTAGACCAGGGAGTCTGGGGGCCTCCGACCACCAGAGAGATTGGGGGGAAGGTCTTTGATCCCACAGCCATTGCTGTGGGCCCAAGTCTACATTACCACAAGAGCTACAAGTGGGGCCACACCTTCCATGGGACCAGTCCTGAAGGGACCGTAAGGGGGAGGGAGTTTAGACTGCTGCATGCAAAGGGATAATGCACCCCTGTGTGCTGGCGGTCCACGCAGCAGTAGAAATAAAAAGAAAAAAAAAAAAGGAGCCTCCGGTTGCAGTACACCTCACGTGGATTTTAAATCCATGTGGACAGATCTCGTCAAATCCACTAGAAAGTGACCAGATCCTACCAATCTTTATTCTAGCCCTGTGAGGGAATGCTAGTATTCAGAGAATAAAGTCGGAGCCCCCTTGGGCAAATCCTGTAGGAGTGTTAAAATATAACTGCTTCAATGAGGTCAAAATAATCTCCCCTTTGTTACAAATATTAGAATAATCTTTTATTGCATGAAGCATTTTTATAACAATGTGAAAGAATATCTGTCGTAACACTGAGATTTTTTTCAGACATCCAACATCATGTGCGTCCATGGCAGAGATGATGTCGGTGCTCTTCTTCCACACCATGAGGTATAAGGTCAGCGAGCCTCGGGATGCAAGCTCCGACCGCTTCATCCTCTCAAAGGGACATGCTGCACCCATCCTCTATGCAGGTATGCTTTCCTTGATGATTTGGACACAATTTATTTCCACTTTTGAAAAAATTAAGATTAAACCATAGGTAACGGTGGGTGACCTGTATTTTTCTAACTAATGGTTAATTTGTGAGAAGGATGCACTTAATGTTCAAAAGTATCTTGATATGATCTAAAATATGTAAGAAGCTCATAGTCTGTAACTAGAAAGGGTGGAGGTAGGATGCTTCCATAGTCAGTCTACATTACTTTATTGGTATGAAGGCTACAGATTTGATCAAACTGTGCAATGAAACAGACATCCTTAGTACATTGTACTGTATTGGTGCTGGTGTGTAGGAAAGTGTGGAAGAAACAATAGCTACCAACTTGCACTGATAACATTTGTGTAATCATGATGGTATACCATAAAAGACAGATTTGTTCCATGTTTGGTTTACTTGTCATTCCCAACATGTACAATAGGTTTGTATGAAACCACTTGCATTGTGGATCTCCACTGCAATTATAATCTTGTGAGGTTGGTAGGATCGAATAATTGACTGAATATATTTGTGGTGTTTATGAGCAGCATACAACTTGTAAACTCAGCATGTAGTCCTTCAAATTTCTGGTTATTCTAATCTGCTAGTCTGTAGAGTCTACTTTGTCTGATGGGATGTAATTGCCGTGCTGTATAAGTTATTTTGGATATATTTTACTAGTAGACCTAACAGTAGTACAGTACCTAAAGTATCATATAATTTATTATTTAAGCATAAAAATAAATTTGTGACTTGCAGCATGGGCAGAGGCTGGACTGTTCTCCCAGGATGATCTGCTCAATCTGCGCAAGATTGACAATGACCTGGAAGGCCACCCCACACCTCGGCTCAACTTTGTTGATGTGGCTACAGGCTCACTGGGTCAGGGGCTGTCTGTTGCCTGTGGCATGGCCTATGTTGGAAAATATTTTGACAAGGCTTCTTACAGGTAGGTACAACAATACTACACTTGTCAAATGCAAAGACACTCTAATCACTGATAGGGTGGCTATAAACCACTTCAAAGCCAACATAGGTCAATACTTGTACCCTCTCCAGCTAACACAATTCCTCAAAATGCCTTTTGACCAAATCCTTCCAACTCTATTTTTTGTCTGCACCACTTTCTCCCCAACCATTTCACTTCAATATTATACATCATCAGCCTTTCTCTTTTGTTGCTTCATATGGCACGTTTATTAGATTAGTGCATGTGTAATAACACATGCACTTTTATTTGTGGAACATGTTATGGGCATGAAACCCAAGGTCTAGAGCTTCAATATTAAAAGGTAGGTAATATTAGGTATCTAGTTTAGATTTAATTGTACATATGCCACTCATGTTCCACAATAATGCTTCTTTTATATTCCACATATAGCCTTCTATAAGATGTTGTAGCAAATAAGTAGTTCATCTGATTGGCTGTTGTCCATTAGAATTTAAGGTTTTATTGTGTTTTCTTCATAATTACCATTAATTAATGGTGATGCTTTATATAGAAATTATAATGACTACTGATGCCTTTAAGGTGATTTAATCTGACAGTTTGGATGAATCAGATGACAAGAAGTTAGACCTCACAGATGTAGCCTCTTTAAAGAGTGCAATATCATATAAACAATCTCTTAAGTGAGAACAGATGGACAATAATGTAATTATACTTTGGTACAGGACCTACTGCCTGATTGGTGATGGAGAGAGTGCAGAGGGCAGCATCTGGGAAGCTCTGAGTTTTGCTGGTATCAAGAAACTTAACAATCTGGTAGCCATCTTTGACATCAACCGTTTGGGCCAGTCAGAGCCCACAGCCTTCCAGCACGAAATGGACGTTTACCGCGCCCGCCTGGCCAGCTTTGGATTCAATGCCCTGGTGGTGGATGGGCATGATGTGGAGGCTTTGTGCAAGGTTCGTGTTGTGCTACTGTATTTGCTAGATCCTATGTTAGAATTGACAGGAGGATGATACAGGATATACGAGGGCTGACCCCTCATAGGGTTGGTTGAGCTGCCTGTTTCACTCATGAATATTGTCACTATTTCAGTACCATTACATTGAGGCATTTTATTTGTTTTTTCTTATGTCATTGATTTTGTGCCACATGGCCTTTGTTTCCTGGCACTAGAACATTATCTTTCTTAACTTGGCTGAGAAAAAGCAAAGGTTTCATTTTAACTATGTACTGTATATATCAGGCCTTCCATGAAGCTGCTCAGACAAAGGATAAGCCCACCGCCATCCTGGCCAAGACATACAAGGGCCGAGGCTTCCCTGCCATCGAGGACGAGGAGAACTGGCACGGCAAGCCCTTGGGAGGAAAGGCAGAGGAAGTGATTGCCCATGTGCAGTCACAGATCAAGAATGCTGGCCCCAATAACCTGGTGCCTCAGAAACCCCTTCATTCAGATGCCCCGAAGGTGGACATCTCTGGCATCAAACTGGCAACTCCCAACTATGAAAAGGGTGAGGTCAACTTGGCAGTGGCATGCATTCACTTCAGGTTTTTCTTTATTAATATGTACCGCTGCTTATATTTACAATTTCTTTGCTTTCATACACATCTTGTTTTGTTTGGTTTCCTGATTGCCTGTGTAAGGTAATTACAGTACTGTACATAATTTTTCTTGTAGATCATGAAGAAAACTATTATAATTTCCATAAAAAGATTGGAATTGTATTTTTGTCATAAAATCTAACTTCAATAAGATTACATATTGTATTTTTTAATAGTACATAGTACAGTATGTGAAAGAAATGGTCTTCCATCATCTTAATTTACCAACAAATGTTTTTGTGTTGAAGCTGGTGAATAACCCCTGAAGGTATAGTATGTTGCTGGACTGTTGAAAACTACTGTATTGGAGAGAAGTTTGTTTTGAAACAGTGAATATTAACGTTGCATGGTGTGTTTGTTTAGCTTCATGCTGAAGACTAATGTGTTGTAGTAAAAATTAACATTATGTAGTGTGTGCATTGACTAAAACCTACAACCTCGACCCTTTTAACGAGTCAGGCAGCAAAGTGGCAACCAGACAGGCTTATGGTACAGCACTGGCTAAGCTGGCAGCAAGTAATTCCCGCGTGGTGGCTCTTGACGGTGACACAAAGAACTCCACCTTCTCCAATGCCATGCTGAAGGCTGATCCAAAGAGGTAAGGGGCTGTTTTGTTATAGGGAATTTCTGAGGATGTGGGAAAACCACCTATCTCCATAGTACAGTGACAATCTAACATACTATTGCCTGCTTTGTCTGGAGGTCCACATAATTGTGAGCTGGTATAGGGGGTTGGTTGAAGTTAGTGCAGAAAAAAGCTCTTTAGTTTAATTTTCTATGATGGTGCTAAAGTTTAATCACTCCTAATTAATCAGATGTCTGGTTGGGTATCCCGTCTGATGGTAAACTTGACCTATAGTGTTATGGATTCATAATTTTTGAAGAGGCATATCCTGAAGTTGAATCAGAATTCAACATCTAGTTGTCATTATTTTGACTACCTGTACATTGAAATCACAAGCTTTACTGGTTTTGTGACCTACTTATATCACTGAATAGTTATAATTGTTGTTGTTGTTCTCCCGAGGCAGAATGGCCTCCTGCCTCACTGAATAGTTGTACTGCATGATGCATTTCATTGACATTTAGCCAATTTTGGCAGCACCTCTTAAGTACGGTACTTGCAAGTGTCAATTATATGTTGAACAAAATCTATATGTAACCCTTAAAGGTTTACTAAATTTTCCGTTTTCTTTAAAACTTTACTACTTTTTTTCGGTAAATATATCAGAATGACTGACTTGTACAATATAAATATTATACCATATGCAGTAATTGGACAATGTAGCTTTACTTGTAAAATTAGCATAGGCATGACTGTACAGTCGGCAGCAAATGTCCTGTTACCACATAAGTTATGAAGTACAGTATAGAAATATAAGCTTCACAGGCTCATAAATAAAAAAAAAATGAAAATTCTTAAATTATCCCCTAGATATTCTAATTCTGTATGGTGAATGTGTTTGTTCTATGATTATCCTTTGTTATCCTTCAAGAAGCGCGGAGTGAGGCGACACGACTATTGCCGTCGACTGTACAATACCTTAAAAGATTATATGCACTCAGAAGGTAGATAGTTTTGAAATCGTAAGTTGTGGGTCACTCGTGTCTCAGGCATATTTCAGATCACATCACTCATTTTTCAAATTGTTTGCCGAAAAAAGAAGGCCAATCCTTTTTTGAGGTATTGTACCACCATCCAAAAGTTACATAATTTTCCTCCCACAGATATATTGAGTGTTTCATTGCTGAGCAAAACCTGGTGGGTGTGGGCATCGGTGCAGCCTGCAGAGACCGCACCGTGGCATTTGTCTCCACCTTCGCTGCGTTCTTCACCCGTGCCTTTGATCAGCTGCGTATGGGTGCCATCTCTCAGGTGAGGGCAATATTTTTTAGAAATCCTGAAATAATTTTAAACCATTGATTTTGGTGTTTCTTTCCAACTAGAAAAATTATTTAGTGTAGAGTTGTACTGCCCATAGGTATAGTTTAAGGTATAGTGCTAAGATACAAAAACTTTGTTATCCTAGGTAAACCCTTGTAATACCATGTTACTGTACCAAATATAATTGCATCTGTATCCTGCAGACAAACTTGAACTGTGTGGGTTCACATGCTGGAGTGAGCATTGGTGAGGATGGTCCCAGCCAGATGGCACTGGAGGACCTGGCCATGTTTCGCACAATCCCTACGGCCACTGTTTTCTACCCCTCTGATGCGGTGTCCACGGAACGCGCCTGTGAGCTGGCTGCAAACACCCCTGGGATCTGCTTCATCCGTACCTCTCGTCCTGTCACTGCTGTCATTTATGACAACAATCATAAGTTTGAGGTGAGATTTACTGTATGATGACCAGATGTTGGAGGGAAGTTCTGTGGCAGGCCCTTGACACTTCCTGCCATTTACAACAAAACATGCTGAACTAAACTTTAGTCATAGTGCCTTTGATTTGAAAAAGGTTTTGATCCCTTCAAATTGGGAGTATAGTAGCACTCGGCTTATTACGTATATACAGTGGGTTTAAAGCAAAACTGTGTCATCTGTATTCCTTTTAGTATTTTAATCACAGGAGATTAACAGTAGATGAAACCGATTTTAAATTTTTCTTTCTGTATATTATGTTGGTTATAACAGCTTTGTGTAAGCCTGGGACAGGGGAGAATTACTGTAGACTATCTATTGCAAATATCTGATCCACACATCCTCTACCCTCTCTGAAGACTCCCTGCTCCTCACTAACTTTATTCCTTGTAACTTCAATCAGTCTTTCACAAAGAAGGCTTATTCCCCTATAGCTACCACACTCATCCCTACTCCCCTTCCCCTTATACAAAGGCACAATTATGGCTCTCCTCCAATCCTCTGGCATCTCTCCCTGCCTCCAAGCCAATGTGCATATAAGCAACATCCACTCTACCACTACCTCCCCCCCCCACACTTTAACATTTCGGCTGTTATCCCATCCACCCCCGGGGCCTTTCCCATCTTCAACTTAACTATTGCTTTCCTAACCTCTTCCCTTCCTAACTCTTCCTGTACACCCTGTCGTCTACCACCTGCCTCCATCCCCATGCATGTCACCACCACCTCCCCTCCTGTCCCCTAATTCATCAAACCATCAAAATGCCTCTTCCACTCAGTAACTCTATCCTCTCTCTTCATTCTCATGCTACCAGTCCTTCTTCTCCTCTTTCTCTTTTAACCTCCTTCCAGAATAGTTTCTTGTTTTCTCTAAACTTCTCACTCAGTTTCCTACCAAACTCCTCATCCACTCTCCTTTTACTCCACTCACCATCCTCTTCACTTGTCTCTTACATACATTGTATTCTCTCTTCCACCTCTCTTTCACCTCCTGACATGTTCCTCTGTAATGTTCCCCTATAAGCCTTCCTTTTCTTCTCTACTGCATCTTTCACTCTTATAACCACCTTACATTCCCTTTCTTGCCCCTCTTCTGTGTCTTGTATCCCACTACCTCTGCTGTTGTTCTCATTACTAGTGTCTTAAACATTTCATACACATCATTTACTCCCTCCCCTATACCCAGCCTTACTTCCTCCTGCACCTCACCCACCCTCCTCTTATATTCCTCTCTATTCTCACTGTCATTCAATCTTCCACTTGCTACCTCCCTCTTGTTCCCCCCTTCATCCCTCCTACAGTACTCCCACTTAACCCTGACCTTAATCCTCACCAAGATTGCAAAATGGTCAGGGCATTGAACCATTCCTCTCACCACTTTAGCATCCATCGCATCATTTCGTAATCTTTCATCCTCAGCTACATAATAAATAAAACTCTCTTGTTCTCCTATCATCCCTTCTCCTCCATGTATACCAGTGTATCATCTTATGCTCAAAGGTGGTGTTGGCTAAAATGAACCCCCTCTCAGCACAGATGTCCACCAGATACTCACCATTTTCATTCACTCCTTCCACACCCCATTTACCAACAATGCTTCCTACTCTCCCATTCATGTCGCTCATCATTATAATCCTCCTCCCACTCAAATTTCCTCAAACATCCATTCAGCTCCTTCCAGAAATCTCTCATCCTCTTCCTCTGTCTTGCTCTTTTCATTCACACCCATGCATACTCCACTAATCCAATCTTTCCTGTCATCCATACTACTATTATCCCACACCATCCATGTTCATCTACTCCCTTTCAC
This sequence comes from Petrolisthes cinctipes, assembly GCA_033782935.1. NCBI lineage: Eukaryota > Metazoa > Arthropoda > Malacostraca > Decapoda > Porcellanidae > Petrolisthes > Petrolisthes cinctipes. Next base: position 17,721 of record JAWQEG010003451.1, on the reverse strand, counting down.
ACCCTTGGTGATACCAGCACTGCACACCCCTCCCTCCCTCCCTCCGTCTGTCAACATATCCAAATATCCAGAAAAAATTGACCCATTTAATTTAATTAATGATAATATAAATTCTTTCCTTTATATTCATATAATTACATAAAGTCAAGCCAAGAAAAAGTCATGCTTTAGATGCAATGATAATGAAAGTCTTCATACCTCAGGCAGTTTGCTCTCTTTCCTTTCCAAATGCTAAATAAGGATATTTTACTGTTAATTTAAGCATAAACATTCAAACAATAAATTTTCTACTAATAGCCATGATATTAAAATTTATTATTTGTATTGTTGGAAAAAAAATACTATATTCCTTTTACGCTAACTTGGCCCAGTAGTCACGCCCCCTTGATAGGCCTTGATAGCTGATTGGTTGATTTATAATAGTTCGTGTCACTTCCCTTACATTGACATTGAATATGTTTACATCCTTTTCCTTTCTCTAATATTGATGGAATTTAGTAACATTAAAATATAAACAATTTTTAAGCATCAGTTGCTATGCAGTTCTACAGCAAGGATGGTAAGCTGGTAAAATTCCTAAATATATATCTTCGGAAGTCGTAGCTAACATCGTCACATACACGTTCGGACATAGCCTACTCAATATATCTTTGTGTTGTAGTCAATATATACTATTGAGAAGCTGATGGAACAACAAATAGCAAACAATATCTAGTAAACTACAACTACAACTGTTCCGCTGGCATTACAACCTCCCCACTATACCCCATCTATTTTTCCGATTTTTTTCAGTTATATAAGGACTTGGACTATAAGTAGAGTGTGTAAGGTGTAGTTTACTAGATATTGTTTGCTATTTGTTGTTCCGTCAGCTTCTCAATAGTTTATATTGACTACAAAACAAAGATATATTGAGTAGGCTATGTCCGAACGTGTATGTGATGTTAGCTACGACTTCCGAAGATAAATATTTAGGAATTTTACCAGCTTACCATCCTTTCTGTAGAACTGCATAGCAACTGATGCTTAAAATTTTTTTATATTTTAATGTTCCTAAATTCCATCAATATTAGAGAAAGGAAAAGGATGTAAACATTTTCAATGTCAATGTAAGGGAAGCGACACGAACAGTTATAAATCAACGAATCAGCTATCAAGGTCTATCAAGGGGGCGTGGCTACTGGGCCAAGTTAGCGTAAAAGGAGTATAGTAGTGTCTTAACATATATAAACTTGAAATTTTAATTTAGTTAGTTATAATACAGTATTGACATTAAAATTTTATTACTGTTCTAAATCCAAGGGGATTATCTACTTTCTTTAGTGAAGTCATCTTGTATTAAGCCAAGCACTCCATGCATTACAGTACTTCTACCTTTCTTACTTTAAATTGTTCATGATCACATTGGCAATCCCCTGCACATATAAAGAGAGGAAATAAGAGCAGACAAATATGGTCATTCATTGAGTGTTGTGTTGCAGATTGGGAAGGCCAACGTGGTACAGTCATCTGGTAGTGACAAAGTGCTAGTGATTGGTGCCGCCATTACACTGCGAGAGGCTCAGACTGCAGCAGATAAACTTAAGGAGGATGGAATTAATGTGCGAATCATGGACCTTTTCACTATTAAGCCCATCGACAAGGATGCAATCATTTCAAATGCCAAGGAATGTGGAGGCCGCATCATTGTTGTGGAGGATCATTACCTTGAAGGTATTTATTAACTGAGCTACTTTTTATTCCACTATTACATTATAATAGAATAATATGTAACCTATTGGTCTTGCCAGGTGATGCAGAGTTTACAAGTATCAACTAAAATGTTGCTTAAAGTGATTGTATTTGAGAGGGCAGAAACTGAAGTGATATGACTTTGCTTCACCCTATTAAAGTCATGAGTGGTAGTGCCAACTGGGACTAAGTGTGAGATCACTCTGACAGGTGAGATGATGGAGGAGGTGAGGGAGTTTAAGTACCTGGGAACAGTTATGTATAAACATGGGAATATGGAAAGAGAAATTAGGGAAAGAGCAGTGAGGGGTAGACCGGTCATAGGATCACTGGGGAGAATCATGAAGGGTAGAAGTGTGAGCATGGAAGTGAAAAGGGGACTAAGAATAGTATAATCTTGCCAACACTGACATATGCATTGGAGACATGAACATGGAGTAGGCCTCACCAGTCTAGAATAGGTGCAGTGGAAATGAATTACCTGAGAGGATCATGAGGTCTTACCAGGTGGGTTGGGGAAAGTAATGAGTGTGTATGAGAGATGTGGTACGAGTGAGAAGGTATTTGGTATTGAGTGTAGAGTGGTTGAGACAGTAAAGCGTAATACAACTCTATGAAACTTAATAAGATATAACCTCTAATTACTGTGATCTGGTGCAGGTGGTATCGGCGAGGCAGTGATGTCTGCAGTGGCAATGGAGCGGGATATCATTGTGAAGCAGCTGGCTGTTCCCCGAGTGCCCCGCTCAGGCAAATGTGATGAGCTTCTTGACATGTTTGGTATCTCAGCTGCCTGTGTTGTCAAGGCTGCCAAGGAGATTGTCCAAATATAGACTGCCCAAAAGAATAAGATTACTGTAAAGTACATCCACAAGACATCTGCCCACATAATTAACTAAAAGACTAGGTACTTGAGATTTTAAACTAAAAGGTACTCAAGAAAACATTTCCCAAGAAAATGTTAAATTGTGGACTGCCCAAGGGGTAATCCAGATGTAGACTGTCATAAGATAACTACAAGCAGGCATTAATAATCTAGTAGAGGATGCAGGCTATACTTTCAAACAACCAATTGGACACCTCCACTAGAACACAAGCAGTTAAGACAGGCTGATAGGTACGACAATAGTAGCTATGTTCAGCCAAAGTTAGGCAACAGAGGTATTAATTTTACCTTTTATTTGTATTTGTATTGAATAACTTGATTTTTTCATGTTTTTTCATTTCGGCCATTGTAGGCTGTCAAAAATTGGGATCCGCACATGGTAATGTACAGAGTTGATCCTTTGAGTTTTGGTGTCGAGTAATACAGTCTGTGGGTATGAGTGGTTAAGTTCTGACTACAGTAGTTCCTATTTGAGCATTAAGTTATTGAATTTTACCAAACACAATTTTCTCTTTATTTAAAAGTATAATATAATATAATTATTTTATGGTTCATTGTTTAGAACATCATGTTAAACCATTATTGCTTTTTGAAGATGTGCACTGCATAACTTCATTGTTGCTTTGACACAAGACTGTCCAGAAAACATTCCATAGTGTAAACCTCTTAAGTGACATTTCTTAATGAAAGTTGATGATGTACTCTAGGTGTCTTACATTTCAGGGTTCAGAGAGCATGCTATAGTGCAAGCATTACCATTTATGGAAACCTGCCTTTTTTGCTGTGGTTAAAGAAACATTCCAGTGAGGTGTTAATTGATAGTGTAATGTGCTCTATATCCAGACAACACTGATGGAAACTATAATTACACACATGGTAGCCATAATTTATTTTGTGGTTCTTGATGTGAGTTAAGAGAACTGAAGGCAGATTGCAATACACAAGTTAAATATTTTTGTAGTTTTTAAGTACAGTACTGTATATCATGCAAGTAACTGATGGAGGGGAGTTGCTAAATCTTCAAGAAGTTTGTAATGAGAGCCTTTTAAAAAATACATGTACTGTATGCAGTCCACTGGAAAATCAAGAAATTCACGAATGAGAACTATACATCCAGAAATTCCATCTGTATAGGAGTTTAGTTTATAAGGACTGGATACAGTACTGAATTGTTTTTAAATGATTTAAATCCAGTGTTTGTGTTGTAACAGACGTAACTATGTGACTGCTTGTTTTACAAGAGGCTATAAATTGTCATTTGGAACTCCTGCTTCATTAGTTATAGTAAAGATACTAGTGTTCAACTGCCTGAACTCTAGTAAAGCTATTGTAAAAAATTTAAGTAACTGAATGTTGTAAGCTTTGCTGCTTGTCTGGTGAAAGTTAACTTTATTATTAATGAATGTTGAGATAAAAATGTTTAAGCAAAATGGAATACTGTGCTGTTTGGAAGTACTAAAAAAAGTTAATACAAATAATGGTGAAAAGGTGTTTTATCTCCTTAACACGTTTTGGTATCCTTATCTTTTATTCTTTTGACCATCCACTATTTCTGATTTTTTTTACTTTAGTATATATCTACAGCTAAAATGTGATTGGTTGAATCAACCAAACTCCAGTCTTTGGTTTTACCAATTAAGATAATACATGTTGACGTCAGCTGTGAATTTTCAGTCAGTCAAGCCCCATCCACACGAACATACAATTTCTGCAGACAAAAGCAAGAAATTTGCTTGGTGATTGCCTCGGTCTGTCATCCAGTTTGTGTAGTATAGTCGCATGACTTCCCGACTTTCTTTTCCATTACTATTGCTTAAGCCATTCTTTCCTATGCAGTTCTTATCATTTTTAATGCACGGGTATCGGTATGCTATATAGCGTAGTGCTATGCATTTCTTATCTTGCAACACATCCTGCTGTCATACCGCTACCACTCGCTAGAACATTGTCAGTCAACCCACACTCTGCTCCAGCCAGACACTGCCATGTAGACAGCATCATAACTGTGTCTACCGACTGTCTTGGGACAAAGTCTGCCAGATGCCAGAAACTGTGCTCGAGTGGACGGGGCTATACAAAGGAAAATTATATATACATTAGATGAGAAATACTAGAGTTCATTAAAACAAGTAGTGATATTAGAACATGTGGGCCTAGTTGTCTTGGTCACTCATACTTAAAATGAATGCAGTTGTCAGTGAGTTACTGATTGAGTCGAGTAATATTTTCTTTTCATGGCTTTTTACAGGATTGGCTCGCCCAGTGCACACAGGTATAAGAACAGTACTTTGGATTGATTTTGGTGTTGGCTAATAATTCTAGATATAGGTAGACACAGTGAAGCATTTTTTAAAGTTAATTTTCTAGGTATACTGTAAGTATAGGACTTTTTCACTTTTTAAGGATTGCCAATTATATGCAGGGCATCAACATATCCAGTGAGGTATAAATGGCACTGGCAAATATCGCTCGGTCAACTAATTTATCCCATAATACATGAATAGGTTGCTAGAAGTTAGCAATGGACCAGGTAACCAGAAAAGAGTACAGTAGTGAGTTTGGAAAGAGTAGTGTTTATAATTTGCGTAACTCCTTATTGTTGCTCCATACGTTGATGGTAGAGATATTGCATCCCGTTACCTTAGCAGGACTATATCGTCAGTGATGACCTAGTTTGATTGCATTTCCCTGGCATATAATTGGTATAGTGGCAGCGTTATCTCTCATCTAACCAGCCTGGCTTCATACTTGATATATGCTAGGCTCAAAGAAAGAATATATCTTTTGGCCTAGGCTACATGTAGCTTCCAGTGCCGACTTCCCACATTCCATTCATTATACAGTACTTGTGTATGTTGTGTGTCCGTTCACAGTTACAAGCCTGAGTGTGTTTATTGGGGTAGACCATTGTGCACAAACCTTAGACTGGTTTGGAAAGTAATAGGACTTCATTATCGTTCAGTAGTGACTTAATTAATGGTTTCCCCGAGTCTAGTGGTTGTGCTTTGATATTCACTACAAGTTCTCCCACTGCAGTGACTACCCATCGTTTCAGCCATGCTACCCTCAACCAGTGAATGAGTGGAAAGATGTCATGGCTTTATAACCCCTTGTAGCGAGATGTGAAGCCCTTTAGTGGATTATTAATGCTGTAATGGATGGGTGTATTTGCTAGCGACGAATATTTGTAGAGATGGAAAAGTCATGAAGGACACGGGAAACAGTTTAGCACATGAAGGGACTGGTTGAATTTCCAGGATATGTGATTAATAGGCCCGACCCGTCCACATGACTGAACAGTGCCCGGCGGACAAACACAAACCAGAGGCCCAATACATTAGTTTGGTAGGTGGATGGTGGATACGATAGTGTCGAGCTGACCACGAACTCAAGATCAAAAGGGCTCTCTCTTGATCTTGCACGAACTGATCCATCTGGTAACATTTCTAAAGTAACGAGAGACATTGGACCGTATTCAAGAACCTTTGTGGTGTATACGATAGCGTGGTAAGGGTACGACGGCTCCATAGACAAACAACAGAGCCATCATCGCACCGTTACCACGCCATCGTATACCCCATGAATGTTCTTGATTATGGCCCATAAGCTCAGTATGTGCTTGATCGTGTAGAAGGGGCTTAATATTACTGTGGACCAGTGTTTACAACCAGGTTAAATTCACTCGTTACCAGAGAGAAACAACAGAATAATACTTTCTCCACATTTGCTTAGCTGCTTTGCACGTCTGCTGAGAGGAAGTGTATAAACTGTATGAGGTTTAACTTAAGGTAACTGATTTAGAGCATGTGGCAAATTATGTGAAGTCTTGTAAAGTTATGCAAGATGAGCTTGAGAAAATTAAAAGTATCACAGAAAACGGATATTGAGTAGTACCACAGACTTAGAACATTCTAAGAGAGGTGTGGGAAACAAGATGTGTGATATTCGTGATTTGATTAATAATGATAATTTTGATATCCTGGCATTGGCAGAGACATGGCTGAGTATTTATGATAATGCTAAGATTCGTGAAATGATACTTATGACGCATACCCTCTTGGGTAAATATTGAAAGAATTGTCTCTATTACGTACGATTTTTCTACCTTCATTACCCACTTATTTAGACCATTCTAAGACCCTTTTCGGTAATGTACAGTTGCCCACACATGAATCTGATACGCCTCGCTACTTATGAGATACTTACAACAGGAAGGAAAGTGACCAAAAGTTATAGTTTGTTGACAAGCAGACAGTAATAATAATTTACTGTCTGCCTGTCAACAAACTACATCTTCCTTCACTTTCCTTTCTTTTGTAGCCATCTCACAAGTAACGAGCCATACCAGCTTCATGTGTGGCCAACTGTACAAACAATATTTAAAGAATTTTTGGTAACCCTGCGCGGCCCCAGCCAAGAACACAGCAGTACTTCTGTAATAATACCGAAGTGAGTAAGTATTATTTGGACTCGTGTTTTCTTGCTCATAAGTAAGGAGAAATTGAGGATCTAGATAAGTATGATAAATAACACTAATTTACTCTGGAGAAATAATAATATAGCAAGATTTTGATTGATTATTGATGGTGATGAAAACATAGATGAACAAACTGAATAAAATAAATGAACTTGCTGGACAAAAAAGATGAACTGACTAACTGGGATATTAATACAGCTGATAAAATGACGCGCTTATGGCAAACACGACCCAACTCTCTACAGACTCTTCTCCATTGGTTCGAAATGTGTGTCTAAATTCGTGATGGTTTGGTTGGGCTGTCGTCTAGAAACCTCCTACACCAGCTTCGACTCAGGTGGGCTAGGGATTGAGGTGCGCGAATGTACAGCCACAATCAAATATCCACCGACACTTAATTCCTTCCATCGTAGTAAATATCTTGATAATAAAGAACAACACGTGTATTATGATTTTGCAGCATCTCAGAGTAATAATTGAGGGGGTTGAGTTAACGTAAGGTGTTGTTGTATGATTATATTTTGATATGATACTGATTTATTTGCACCACGATGGAAGGAATAAGGTGTCGGTGGTTATTTGATTGTGGCTGTACAGTTGAGCAAGTAGGAAGTGCAAGAAAAATATGGCTGTATATATGGGAACATCTTCACAACCACTCAAAGTTCAGCCAATCACGTTCCACCTTACATTGGCTCTGGGTTCCTCGTTATTCATTCATAAATATACGAGGGCTTAATATTACAAAAAACTGCTTGATGTTGCCATAAACAGCCATAATTTTCTTGCACTTTCCACTTGCTAAAGCTGTACAGTCACGAGCACTAATAAGTATACAGGTGTGCTTCGAATACCTAGAGACAGTAAATAAATGTACAGTCACGAGCACTAATAAGTATACAACAGGTGTGCTTCGAATACCTAGAGACAGTAAATAAATGCACAACAATAAGATCTTCATTGGAATTACTTCGTTGGTGAATTGGTGGACTGTTCAAAGCTTCAACCAAAGCTGTATACTTATTAGTGCTCGTGACTGTACATCTCAAATAATATTATACACTTGCTTTGAAGATGTGTAGGTTTTCATTAATTCATGAGATTGTGTATTACCTACTCCACAATAGAGGTGACCTGACTGGAAAGAATAGATACACTAACTAGGACATTGAATAAAAAAAAAAAATGACCTGACTGGACAAACGAAATTACCTGACTGGTCAAAATAAAAAGACAATGACCTGACTGAACAAAAGAAGACAATGACCTGACTGGACAAAACAAGACAATGACCTGACTGGAAAAAAAAAGACAATGACCTGACTGGACAAAACAAGACAATGACCTGACTGGATAAAAGAAGACAATGACCTGACTGGATAAAAAAAGACAATGACCTGACTGGATAAAAAAAAGACAATGACCTGACTGAACCAAAGAAGACAATGACCTGACTGGACAAAACAAGACAATGACCTGACTGGACAAACGAAATGACCTGACTGGACAAAACAAGACAATGACCTGACTGGACAAAACAAAACAATGACCTGACTGGACAAAAAAAAAGACAATGACCTGACTAAACAAAAAGGGTGACCTGACTGGACTAGGTGGTGGTGGTAGTGGTAGTAGAGGTGGAGGTGGTGGTAGTAGTGGTAGTGGTAGGGGGTGGTGGTGGTGGTGGTGGTAGTAGTGGTAGTGGTGGAGGTGGTGGTAGTAGTGGTAGTGGTAGGGGGTGGTGGTGGTGGTGGTGGTAGTAGTGGTAGTGGTGGAGGTGGTGGTAGTAGTGGTAGTGGTAGGGGTGGGTGATGGTGGTGGTAGTAGTGGTAGGGGTGGGTGATGGTGGTGGTAGTAGTGGTAGTGGTAGGGGTGGGTGATGGTAGTGGTAGTGGTACTGGTGGGTGATGGTGGTGGTAGTGGTAGGGGTGGGTGATGGTGGTGGTAGTGTTAGTGGTAGTGGTGGGTGATGGTAGTGGTAGTGGTAGTGGTGGTGGTGGTGGTGGTGGTAGTGGTAGGGGTGGGTGATGGTGATGGTGGTGGTGGTAGTGGTAGGGGTGGGTGATGGTGATGGTAGTGGGAGTGGTAGTGGTAGGGGTGGGTGGTGGTGGTGGTAGTGGTAGTGGTAGGGGTGGGTGATGGTTGTGGTATTGGTAGTGGTGGTGGTGGTGGTGGTGGTAGTAGTGGTAGGGGTGGGTGATGGTGGTGGTAGTGGTAGTGGTAGGGGTGGGTGATGGTGGTGGTAGTGGTAGGGGGTGGTGATGGTAGTGGTGGTGGTAGGGGTGGGTGATGGTGGGGGTGGTGGTAGTGGTAGTGGTAGGGGTGGGTGATGATGGCAGGGGTTGGGGTAATGGTCACAGGGGTTGAGTTAATGGTGGCAGGGGTTGGGGTAATGGTGGCAGGGGTTGAGTTAATGGTGGCAGGGGTTGAGTTAATGGTGGCAGGGGTTGGGGTAATGGTGGCAGGGGTTGGGGTAATGGTGGCAGGGGTTGGGTTAATGGTGGCAGGGGTTGGGGTAATGGTGGCAGGGGTTGGGGTAATAGTGGCAGGGGTTGAGTTAATGGTGGCAGGGGTTGAGTTAATGGTGGCAGGGGTTGGGGTAATGGTGGAGTGATGGTAGCAGGGTGGTGGTGGTGGTGGAAGGGGTAGGGGTAATGGAGGTTGATGGTGGTAGGGGATCAAAGTGGTGGTGGTGGTGTTGGTAGGGTGGTGTTGGCAGGGAGTGAGGGTAATGGTATGGTAGTGTTGGCAGGGTAGTGTTGGCAGGGAGTGAGGGTAATGGCACGGTAGTGTTGGCAGGGTAGTGTTGTCAGGGAGTGAGGGTAATGGTATAGTAGTGTTGGCAGGGTAGTGTTGGCAGGGAGTGAGGGTAATGGTATAGTAGTGTTGGCAGGGAGTGAGGGTAATGGTATGGTAGTGTTAGCAGGGTGGTGTTGGCAGGGAGTGAGGGTAATGGTATGGTGGTGTTGGCAGGGTAGTGTTGGCAGGGAGTGAGGGTAATGGCACGGTAGTGTTGGCAGGGTAGTGTTGTCAGGGAGTGAGGGTAATGGTATAGTAGTGTTGGCAGGGTAGTGTTGGCAGGGAGTGAGGGTAATGGTATAGTAGTGTTGGCAGGGAGTGAGGGTAATGGTATGGTAGTGTTAGCAGGGTGGTGTTGGCAGGGAGTGAGGGTAATGGTATGGTGGTGTTGGCAGGGTAGTGTTGGCAGGGAGTGAGGGTATTGGTATGGTAGTGTTGGCAGGGTGGTGTTGGCAGGGAGTGAGGGTATTGGTATGGTAGTGTTGGCAGGGAGTGAGGGTAATGGTATGGTAGTGTTGGCAGGGAGTGAGGGTAATGGTATGGTAGTGTTGGCAGGGAGTGAGGGTAATGGTATGGTAGTGTTGGCAGGGAGTGAGGGTAATGGTATGGTAGTGTTGGCAGGGAGTGAGGGTAATGGTATAGTAGTATTAACAAGGGGAAGGGGGTATAACATTTAGATAACATGGGTGTGTGTGTGTGTGTGGTGTATATATGGATGGTAGAGTCAGTGGTTCATGTCAGATATGAGTGATATCAGAGCACCATCATCTGGGACGTGGAGGATGTGATGATTTGCAGGGTGAAGGGAGGGGAGACAGGCCCTGGGTGGATGGTATCTGGGATGATATATGACAGGGTGAGTGTGGCAGGGGTGAGTGACAGTGACAGGGCAGGGACTATAACACAGTGAGGCAGGTTAGGTGGTCAGATGGTCAGGCTTTATAAAGACTAGTAGGTGTGTGTGGCAGGGGCTGTGACAGGGGCAGGGCTGGAGGGCGTCAGGAAGGGTGGCAGGGAAGGGAGGCAGGGGCTGCGCGTGCGCTGGTGGTCGAGGGCGGGAGACGTGCGCCGCGCCGCTGATAGGGTGGGCCCGGGAGCAGCAGTAAAGCCAAGGCGGCCGTGAGAAATGGGCGGTGTCTGGCTGAGGTCCCATCGCCCCGCAGCTGGGACGGGCGGCGCCCACACCCGCACTCCGGGCTGTTGAGCGCGGCGGAGCCACGCTGTCGGCAGGCCGCTCAGGCCCGCCCTGAGCACCGGCCGCAGCAGCAGCAACGCTCGCGACGCTGCTTCTGCTGCTGGTGGCTGAGGTGGTGGCGGTGGCTGTTCGTGGCCGCCCCCGCCCACCAGCACCAGCAAGACCACCCTCAGGAGGCGGGTGGCGGGCCGCAAGACGAGGGCCAATCCCGCCAGAACCAGTTAGTAAAGAGGCCTGTACAGGGCCCGGGGAGGCGGCCGGCCCCGCCAAACGGCGACGACAACAGGAGCCCCGGGCAGGGCGGCGGCGGCGGCGGCGGCGGCGGCGACGAGGGAGGCAGCATGGCGGTGGCCAAGGCGCCAGCCTCCCCGCCCGCCCACTGCTTTCAAAAGAGAACTTTCCACAAGCCCGTCTACTGCCACCACTGTACCGATCTACTGTGGGGCATCATTGGTCAGGGCTACACCTGCGAGGGTACGTCATACTTGGTTCTGTTGTCCCCCCCCCCCTTCCCCCCCCTCTATACTGCCACCAATACCACTCACTATGAACCTGCACCATTACCCTGGACACTCATCCACTCCCCTCTACTCTCTTACCTACCCCACTCTCCACACCCCTCACCCTCTCCTCTCACCCGTCTCCTCTTTCCCCTCACCTCACCTCTCACCCTTGCACCCCAGCAAACCACTCACACTCACCCCTGCATGTTCTTATCTTGTATAGGCTCACCCTTCCTACCACCTCCACTCACCCGCTCTCACTCAATCCTTCACCTTCAGTTTCATCCACTCTCATTCTCTCTCACCCCACCCATCACCCCCTCCATTCTTCAAATCCACCCCACTCTCTTCATTCTTCCACCCTCACTCCTTCCCCCCCCCCCTTCATCCACAGACCCCCCCCCCCCTTCCCACCCTCACTCTTCCATCCTCCACCCTCTTCTCTTCTCTCCACTCCCACCCTTAAATCCTCCACTCTTTATAACCTTACTCTCTCCTCCCTCCTCCCCCTCTCTCCACCAACCATCCTATTACCATCCATCCTCCTCCACCCCATTCCACTCTCCTCCCTCCTCCTCCCCTTCACTCCACCTTACCCCGTCCACTTTCCTCCCTCCTCCTCCCATCCTCCACCCCATTCTCTCCACCTCATCACCCCTTCCACTCTCCTCCCTCCTCCTCCCATCCTCCACCCCATTCTCTCCACCTCATCACCCCTTCCACTCTCCTCCCTCCTCCTCCCCTTCACTCCACCTCACCCCTTCCACTCTCCTCCCTCCGCCTCCCATCCTCCTCTCCCCCTTCTCTCCACCTCACCCCTTCCACTCTCCTCCCTCCATCTCCCATCCTCTTCCTCCTCCTCCACCCCATTCTCTCCACCTCATCACCCCTTCCACTCTCCTCTCTCCTCCTCCCCTTCACTCCACCTCACCCCTTCCACTCTCCTCCCTCCACCTCCCATCCTCCTCCTCCTCCCCCTTCTCTCCACCTCACCCCTTCCACTCTCCTCCCTCCACCTCCCATCCTCCTCCTCCTCCTCCTCCCCTTTCTCTCCACCTCACCCCTTCCATGCACTCTTCCTCCACCATTACCCCCTCCACCACCCTCCATCACCCCCTCCCTTCTCCACC